>JAVJIF010017972.1:0-59647 GCA_038442645.1 Agave tequilana | reverse complement strand
TTTCCATTAATTTGCTGCTCTCTTAAACTTGTTCTTTAGATTTAATATTTTTCCTCTGCAATCTTAGAACTAATGACGTGGAGCAGGGGAATCGAATGATGCTGTTTAGATCTCGTTCTAATACCAACGAACCCTAAAGAACACCTTCAAGTAGGGATATTACTCGAATCCATGAGTGAGCGACTCAATCCACAAGCCAAAGATAATAACTTGAATCCACGAACAATTGAGAGATAAACTCAATTTTATTATAATAAAAACTGATAATGGTTGAATACAAGGGTCTTTTATGGGCTTATAAAAGAGTCCTAATCTAACTGTGAAATCTAAATTCAAATAAAGAAAGATAAAATCAATCGGAGTCCAATTTGGATGTAAAAATAAAATCCTAAATAAACTCAGAATTGGGCTGATACGCGTCTGGCGGTCGACTGGGCTATCGATTGCTGGTCAAAAGCGGGTTTGGCCGGTAGACCGGGTGGTCGACTGGCTGAGCCAGGCCATGCCTCTGTTCTTGGTCGGTCGACTATAGGCGGTCGATCAACATATGGACCTGCTCTTTATATTTTTTCTCTGTTGTCAGTTGGTCGACCGGACGATCGATCAATGTCGCTATCTGGATTTCACGGTCAACCGAGCGGTCGACCGGGGCTTCTATCTGGCCTTTTGTTAGACCTGAATTTCAGGATCTGCCTTTCTACATCAGTCCCTCTCTTTTCAAAACAACTCGTCCTCGATTTCCTATCAAATTGACTGCACACGGATTCGAGTTTAGCCGCTTTTTCTTTAGTCGAATTTGGTATAAGTGGTACTGATTTCGTGGCAACTCTTTTGTCTTTCCAACTGAATATATAGATATTCTCTCTACCTCTGTGAGTAGTGTCAACATCATGTTGCCATGGCCTTCCCAAAAGAATATGACACTTGTCCATATCGACAACATCATAAGCAACAAAATTTTGATAGAATTTGCTAATAAATAGGAACATGATATAGTTCCGTTATCTTGAAACTGAGGCCTTTCTTTTTCACCCAATGTCGTAGGGATAATGATATGATTTTGCCTCTAGCTTCAAATGATCTATAAGTGTTCTAAACACGATATTCTCGCAGCTTCCATTGTCGATGATAAGATTGCATATCTTGTCTTTGATCAAACACCTTGAGTAGAAGATTTGATATCGCTATGTGGTGTCAGGGATCTTCAGGCTGCAGAGTAATTTCTGAACAACACAAGTTATGAGATCTCCATGTTCTTCAGTAAAGTCAGAATCTTCCGACTTAGTTTCATTTGCACTTCATCTTCATCTTCATAATCCGTCATGTTGACTTGCTTTCTCTTGGGGCACTCATTGGATTATGTTTAGGTTCGTCACATCTGTAATACTTGCCAATCCCAGGCTTAGTGTAGGGATTTTTTGCCTTTGGCAACTGCATGATTTTTTATTGCTAGTGCCGACACAGGGGCTTTGACCATCTGTTGAGTTTGCGGTTGGTCAACCGTCGTGGAACTCAGCTGAATACCTTCGCCATCTAATGGTTCTTCAGTTAACATCGACGCCTATAAAGGAGAACTCAGCTGTATAGTCTCTCAATCTTTATGGCCTTGTTGTGGCTTCATCGACCGAGAACATGTCATGAAGGATCACACATTCTTGGATGATATTTTAACCCGCTGATGTATTTGACCGTTTGTTGTTCATCTGTCATGGATAGTTCGGATCGCGATGAGAGGCGATACAACTCCTCCGCGTATATTGCAACTGTCCCTGTACCTTATTTGCAATGTTCAAACTGATCGTAGGATTTATTGATAGTCGGGTGGAAGGAATCTACCTTATAAAAGTTGTTTCATGCACCACCAAGTCATCACAGGCAGTTTGCCTTGGCGTCTCCTTATAACTTGTAGTTGGTCCAATCATGCGACTGCTTCTCCTTTGAGCTTGTAAGTCACGAACTTAACATGCTCTCCTCAGGGACATAAGACATATTGAAGAACTTCTCTACTTCATAAATTCAATCCAAGAAGGATTCTATATTAAGGTTGTCACTAAGAAAGGAATCTTGATTTTCATCCTATATTCATTAGAACTTGAATCTTCTCCTCTCCTATTATGATTAGAAAAAAAAAATCCTCTTCCCTTATTAGGATTAGGATTGGTCATCCGTCTACGACCTCGCCCGTAGGCCATTCTCAATTGTAGGCCTCGTCTTCATGCCGTCTTCTTGATAGAAGATGTTGTTCAACTTCTCCTCGACGGAAAGATCTTCGTATTGAAAATTTCGTAGAGGACGTCGTGGTGGTGATGGTTGTCGGGGTTATTATGTTGTCGCTGATATTAGTGGAGATTGAGGATAAGGATTACCTGATGGAGGTGGAGGTGGTGGAGAAGATTGATTGATGAACGATCACGTCCGCTTTGATACATACCATCGGTTAGACTTCGATCATCGTTTTTGAGAGAGATTCTCTCGATTGCTTGGGCTATATACTCCAAGGCTAATTTAATGGTGGTGATGTCTTTTTCAAAAACGCCTATCCTTGCAGAAAGGCTTTGTTGATCGTCCTCATTTCGGCTATTGTCAGAATGTTACCGAAGCTCTGATACCACTTGACGCGGAGTGAGGAAAAGTAAACGACGCCGACTAGATCTCGTTCTAGCACCTTCAGATAGGGATATTACTCGAATCTACAAGCAAGCGACTAGAATCCATGAGCTTAAGATAACAACTCGAATCCAGGAGCAATTAGAAAGATAAACTCAATTTCATTAATGGTTGAATACAAGGTTTTTTTTTATAAGCTTAGAAAATAGTCCTAATCTAACTATGAAATTTAATTCAAAACAAAGAAAGATAAAATCAATCGGAGTCCCAATTTGAACCCAAAACAAAATCTTAAATAAACTTAGCAATGGGCTGATACGCGTCTGGCAGTTGACCGGGCGTCTAACCGCTGGTCAAAAGAGAGTTTGGTCGGTCGGCCGGCTGAGCCAAGCCATGCCCTCTGTTCTTGGTCAGTCGACTGACATATGAACCTGCTTTCTGTATTTCTTCTTTGTTGTCAGTCAGTCTTTATCTGAATTTTTCGGTCAATCAGGGCAGTCGACCATGGCTTCTGTCTAGCCTGCTGTTAAACCTGAATTTCAAGATGTGCTTTCTTACATCAGCTAAAGTGTTCTTTGTTGAAACGAAACACTAACCCGTCTCCAGCTTCTTTCTGATTTGATTTCTTCAGCATCTTGAATTTGTTTTATCAAAGACTTAAAATAAAAATGTCATGGACTATAAAAACAAAGTTAGAATACTGATTGATCTTCTTTACCTATCTTTCTTGTCAAAATACCTGCTCAAGTACCTTTTGATTAACTTGCATATTATTCTCTGCACTGAGATTAAAAACTGTGAAGATGACAAAAAATGATGAAAGCATTGGACTTCACCACCACAAAAGAGTCTGTGGGCATTCAATCAATTGCCAGTCATCATTAGTGGCACAAAGAAGAGACAAAAGCCTAAGAACATGACCGTTAAGTAAAGAAAGCTCACTCCACTTCCCCCAACATGAACTCACTTTAAGTCTTCTTTCAACAATTAATGAGAAAATTCACCCATTGGATGCTCTCAAATTATTTATTTAATAGTTATTTGTTAACTGTTCAGATGATATGAGATGATGATATAAGAATTCTTGTTTCAAACTTTGTGTGCCCCCTCCTCTGCTCTCCAGGCTCCCCACTATCTGACAGTGTTAATAGTAAAATCACAGGAATTCAATTAGTGCAGGACTGGTGGGTACAGTTCTGCTGAGCCAAAATAAGTAATGAAAGAGAGGGAAAAAAAAAATTGTAAGATTTCGAATCTCTGGCAGATTGGAAGTCAAACCTGAAGTTTGCTGTATAGCTCTCTCCAAAAGTGTTATAAATGAATACAAATAAATTTTATGGTGTTTGGTTAATAATGTAAAATTATAAGTGAAAAATGTATTGTATTTTATGGTATTTGATTATCATAATGTATAAATGTAAGTGAAATAATTGATCACAAATTTAATTGTTTGGTGATTTTAAAATATAAAAAAAAGTCAATAAATACTAAAAACAGTAAACATTAAAAATAGTAAATATTAAATAATTAAAATTTAATTCAATATATTAAAAATATAATATATTAAATATTAAAAAATTTAAAAAGTGTAAATATTAAAATATTAAATAATTAAAAATTTAATCTAATAATCAAAACTTATTAAATTTATATAAATATTACTAATTTATAAATAAAATAAGAATTAAAATTAAGTAAAACAGTAAACATTAAAAATACTAAATATTAAATAATTAAAAATTTAATTAAATATATTAAAAATATAATATATTAAAATATTAAAAAAAATAAAAAGTGTAAATATTAAAATATTAAATAATTAAAATTTTAATCTAATAATCAAAATTATTAAATTTATATTAAATATTACTAATTATAAATAAAATAAGAATTAAAATTAAGTGACTTACATTATATTAATCGAGTAATGTAAAAGATTAATCTAGTAATAAAAAGATTTTAATATTAAAAATTATTAAATTATTAATAAAAACTTTAATCTAATAATTATATTTAATCTAATAATTAAAAAATTCTCATAATTAAAAAAATTAATCTAATAAAAAATTTTAGTCTAATTATAATTAACTATCTATAATACAGATTTGCTGATCAAAAAATTAACTGTTTATACTGCAAGTGAGTTGTAAATGAGATTTGCATGAATACAAAATTAACTGTTTGCGTTGCAGGTGAATCATAAGTGAGATGTAAGTGAATTTTACGACTACGATTCAAACAATCACCGTAAATTGTAAATCACAATTGTCACTTATGACTTACAGACTTTTACGATAAAACAAACATGCCCGGTGAACTTTCAGATAAATTTTTTTTTTCCCTGTCATTTGATGGCTTTCAATTTGTTTTCAAGCTTCAAATGAAACAAGGATGCATCTTTTTAGTGAAACGGGTGTTTGAGTTGATTTTGGGGTGACGAATCTCCTTGATTTGAAGAGAAGACTCTAAAAAATTATTGTTTCCTGCATGCTGGTTTTCCTGGGAACTGCAGAAAATAAGTAATTTAAATACGTCAAACTTTTTTTTTTTTTGATTGATATGTTTGTTTGATTGTTTGACCTCTTCAATGGAAACTTTGGAGGGAAAGTGCCCTTGAAGAAAGCTGAAAGGCCAGCACATGGCTTCTTCAATCTCCAAGCCATTGGTGAGCTCAAACCTGTGTCCAGTAACACCACACGTTTTCTTCTTCCAAGAGAATCCGTGGCAGAGCAAGGACCACCTATGGGACAATGCATTGAACACCAAAGAGCAGGGAAATTATAAAAAAATAATTAAAGAGCAGATAAGAGAAAAATAGTCTTTTAAATAGACTTGGGAAGTATGTGTGTGTGTGTGAGAGAGAGAGAGAGAGAGCGCGCTAAAATAACCAGAAATTTCAGTGTAGTAGAAAACTTTTTACGTTAATCTATTGTCCCTGCTTCTTCAAACTTGGATATAAACAGTCCTCTCTCTCTCTCTCTCTCTCTCTCTCTCTCTCTCTCTCTCTCTCTCTCACAGCAGGTACATTAATTTGAGTGTACTTTGTAAGGAAGAAGGAAGAAGGAAGAAGAAAGTTAAAAAGAATTAACTCAAAAAAAAAAAAGTTAGAGTTCATACTCATCAATTCATTACTATTTGCTTCCAAATATTCTTTTTTCCTTTTTTTTTTCACTGTTTGATTGAATACCAATTTGTACCAAATGAATTTCCCTCCCTTTTTCTCCTTCAAAACCAACTGATAACCACTTCACTTTCTCTTGGTCTTCTTCTCCTCTTGCTAAGGTTTTGTGGTAGTTTCGGTTGTTCATTCTCTCAACCTTGTTACTTTCGGTGCTACCAATTTCTTTTCCTTTCATCTTCTCAAAGATCAGACAGCTTATGATCATGGCTGGCTTTATGGAGGAACCAACACCAGAGTTGATGCAACTTGGTCTAGAGCTTTCACCAGAAGCGGAGAAGATTGCTAAAGAAGAAGATGGCGAGCTTCAGACCGATGAAATAGTCCTGAATGGTGAATGCCCATCATCCGAGTATAACAACCCAGTGCCAGACAGTTCAATTTCTGATGAAAATTTAGAGACCCTGAGCTGCAGTCCATTGGAAAAATCGGATTGTTGTTCGGTCCCTGAAGATGAAGCATCAACTGAGATCGTGGCTTGGATGATGACTCAATGTCAGATGATGAGAGCCTCATTGAGATCGCGCTTGAAGACGAGCCAAATGAGGTACTGTTAAATCAAGAACTGAAGGAGGCTTGCTGCCTGAATTCTTGCCCGAGTTCTCGCCTGAACCATTGTTCAGAAAACATGGACTGATGGAGTTGTTGTCAGAGATCAACGAGGAGGACGATATGATCGAGATTGACATTGCGATGGGCTCCATCAAATGCTCAAGATTTGAGATCAAGGCATGAGTTAAACTTGGGGTATGTTGACGTTAATCGATTTCCTTTTGGCCTTGACAGTGTTGTGCTTGATTCTTCCAAATGTAGGAGTCTTACAGTTAAACTTTTCTCTCTTGAAAGCATAGGATGTTGTTCAGTTCCTTGAAAGCACAAATAGACCAATGTCTTTCCTAAAAGATTAGGGTTTGAAGTCTGTAACTTGGCCTACTTTATTGGAAAACATAGTTAAAAATTTGTTCCATGCTTATGCTTTTTATGTATGCGTAAATAAACCAATAAAAGCACAGATTACAGATTGAGATCCCTACATTTGTTCTATGTTTATTTTTATGTTTGAATTTTGTAGTGAACAGTACTCATTTCTTCGATAGTATCTTGACGCGGAGCGGGACGCCGGCTAGATTTGTTCCAGCGCCAACGAACCCTGGAGGGAACCTTCAAGTAGGAACGAACTCGAATTCACGAATACTGCACTCAAATTCACGAGCAATTCACTCGACTCCATGAGCAAAGGATAACAACTCGAATCCACGAGCAATAAAAGAGATAAACTCAATTTTAATTAAATAATTATTTGATAAAAGATGATTCCAAAATAAAAAATACAAAAGTCTTTTTATAAGCTTATAAAGAATTGTACTTCTGCTTGGAAATAACTTATTTATAAAAGAAACAAAAAAAGAATTAAAAGAGTCCTAATCTATCTAGAAAAACTAAATTCAAAAATAAAAAAAGATAAAATCAATCAGAGTCCAATTTGAATATGAAAACAAAATTCTAAACTAACTCAGAATCTGGTTGTTGACCGTCAGCATTGTTGGTCGATCGAATTTGAGACTGGGCTCTCCAGTCTTGCGCCTGCTTCTGACCGGTCGACCAGGTGGTCGATTGGGCCACTAGTATATGTTCTTCTACTTCTGGTCTTTGTCAGTTGGTTTTCCTGGCCGACCAGGACCTGGGTCTGATCCGCTGTTGGGCATGAATTCTTGACTCCTCTCTCCTACGTTAGTCCCTCTCTCTTCAAAAGTACTCGTCCTTGAGTTGCAATCAAGGGAATGATGAACATTGTAATCTTGAACACACTCATTATGCAAATAAGCATATCATGATGCTGATTATCTTTCATGGGTGATAAAACTTCAAAAAGTTTGACTTGCCCAACTCCTTTGTACTCTTCCAGTGGTTTGTTGACTTCCTCAGGAATTTCAACGGTTGGAGAAACTTCTTCAAAAATATGGCTTTGCTTTATTTCCGTTGATTTCACAAAGAATTCGCCTTGATTGTTGGGCATGAATTTTGGCTTCTCTCCTTTTGGACTAGGAATAGACAGAGTAGGCTTCATAACCAAATCGTTGTCATCGAAGAACTTTGCTTGACTGATAGCCCCATGGCTACTCATCTGACTATTGGTTGTAGGCATGTCAATTACCGATGATAAATCTCTCTTTGTTGATTGCTCTTCAATTGGTGGCTGCTGTTTTTCGTTGATTTTCAAGGGGGAAAACTTACAAAATTGTGAAGATAAAGTTACAAGTAATCAAAAAAGAAGAAAAAGATTACAAGTATCCCTTCTGAGATTCTGAAAAAGTGTGACAGTGGGAGTATGATTAGCACGCAACCACTTTATCCCGTTGACGATGCGAGTGATCGATCTTCGAATGCTATTGCCTAGGAATTCCATCTCGCCTGATTCTGGAGATTCCTTGAAAGAGAGAAAGGTCTTAGGTTATTAACACCCTGATC
This sequence comes from Agave tequilana, assembly GCA_038442645.1. Lineage (NCBI taxonomy): Eukaryota > Viridiplantae > Streptophyta > Magnoliopsida > Asparagales > Asparagaceae > Agave > Agave tequilana. The sequence goes on along the minus strand of JAVJIF010017972.1, from coordinate 51,393 downwards.
TTAGAGAAATAATTCTTTAGAGCTTCTAGAAAATAAGAAAAAGTTGGCCTTACTAGCTCTCTCGATGCCTTCAGCTCTGACGCTTCATGCCCGATGCTTGAGCTCATTCTTAGATGAGCTATTTGTAGGCTCTGGAGGGGGTAACTGCCCTTAAAATTCAGCTACGACTGATAACAGTCAGGTAGTCTCGCGCCGAAGGCTGTTTTGAACTCCGCGCGACTATAACGCTCGCATTAGGCTAAATGTGAGCCGCATGCGAGGCTAGATAGGCTCGCGCAAGCTTAAAAAATGGCCTATTGACCCAGCCGTTTCCACTGAACATGGAGCAAAGTGGACGGGTGTAACCACCCACTTATAATGGCATTAACCCCACTAACGTAGTGGGATTAGCCCACTAAATACTAAGTCAAAGATTTGACCTGGCTAACCCTCGAATAGAGGTGAAAGAAGCCTCGTGTGAGGCTGGCTTTACCCTCGCGCGAGGCTATATTTAGCTCTGCACGCAGGGCTAGATTTAGCTCCGCACGCGGGGCTAAAAGCTCTTAATCAGAGCTAAAGCTTCAGCGAAGCTAAAAATTAGCCCTCTGTGCGGCTATGTGGAGCTTCAGGCGAAACTGATACTTAGCTCTCTTCTGAGTTTTGAAGGGCTTCAAGGCGAAGCTAGATAATTAGCCTCTGGAGCGAGGCTAGCATCTTCGGCTCGCGCGAGGCTAAGTATTGAACTGACTTAGCCTCAAAAGGCAGTATTTGGCCTACTGCCTGTTTTACTGGATCAACAGGGTCTGAGTTTCTGTTTTGTCCCTCGGGATGTGTTGAGTTGGTCATCAGCTTGTCCTTGGCTTATCTTTTGTAAATGTCGACAAGTTGAACATCGTTCTGACTAGTTGAAAAGTTATACAAGAGTTTATCTTTTTTAGTGTGTCAACAAAACCTCCTTCAAAGTTTTCGTAAATCTGCAATGAGATGGGTCAGTTTTTGAAATTCTTTGAATTGTTTCAATTGATAATCATAGATATGTGGGTGTGAGCTTCGCCTTGATGGTTGAACTCAGCTTTGCCTTTAGGGCTGAATTTCAACCTCGTCTATGAGTTGAAATAGGCTCGCCTTTGAGTAGCCTCGCATAAGAGGTTCGCTTAAGGTTGGAATATGCTTGCTTTTGGGAAGAGCCTCGCCTCTGAGCGTCGCCTTTGGCCTTCTTTAAGCAACCTCACTTCAAAGCGAGGTTGGCATGTCAGCGCCCCGTCAACGCTAACCTCACATGCGCTGTGACAAAACGACATTCTATTTCTCAAGATTAAACACTCGAGTGCTTTATCCTCGCGTGCGCTGTGGCGCGCTGTGATCTAAAGCACCACAGTTGTTCAATGGGGCCTATAAATAGGCTCACATTCTCTGTTTTTAGATAATATTCTTCTTCATTCATGTTTGTAACAGGGTTTTGCTTCCCTCTCTTTTGCTCTCAAACCCTCTCAAGATCACCATCTTCTTCTCGATCATTCTGATGGCGTCTCCTCTATGTTTGCTCATGTAATTACCCATAGGTAATATAAATCTCCCATAGAGGAGAACATAGTAAGCAAGTTCTATTAAAAGAACTAAAAAGGGTGAAAATTTATCAAGTTAAATTTCTAAAAAAATTACAAATGTGACTGAAATTATTCAGAAATTAAGAACATGATAAAGTTAGTCAAATATATGAATTCATTAGGGATTAAAAGAGGGTAGATTTAGGAATCCTTTAGGAATCACTAAATCTAAAACGATTAAGTCTGGTGATCTGTCAGTTCAAAGGTGATAAACTGGACAACCGATAATTACCAAATAAGGAATGTTTACTATTCAAAGGTGGCGAACTGAATATAACAGTAAACGAAAAGGTGAGACTTGGCTATCAGTCAGTTCAGAGGTGATTGACTGGACATGACTGATTGAGAAGCCACCAAGCTCGAAATTTTATCATTCAGAGGTGACGAAGTGAATATTATGACAAAATGAAGGTAAATTCGATTTTAGGGACAGTTTATTCAGAGGTGATAAACTGGACATGATAGATTAAGATATACTAAACTCCGAATCCGCTGCCGGAGATAGTTGTATTAACTTAGAAGCTAGCCTACTAGGGACTGCAAAGGTGAATTGGATCTAGGCACCTATCGGTTCAGAGGTAATATGAACATGACCAACTAAGAGACACCAGGCTTGCAATTCATCAGAGGTAGTCGTATTAACATGACAGCAAGAACTCCCGGCCCTGACGGGGGAAAGAAGAATAAAGTTATAAACTCGTCTGTTCAGAGATGTTAAACTGGACATGATAGTTTGAGTACCATAAAAGGAGAGAGATATAGGCATCCGTCGGTTCAGAGGTAATATGAACATAACTGATTAGGAATTACTAGACTCAAAGCGAACTGGACTTAACGACAAAAAAGTAGTCCCTACTGGACTGTAAAAAAAGACTTGGCTATCTGTCGGTTCAGAGGTAATATGGACATAACCGATTGAGAAACCATCAAGCTCAAAATTTCTTCCGTTCAGAGGTGAAAAGCTGGACATGACGGTAAAAGAAGTAATTCCGCTGGGGGAAATAGGATTTGATTACGAATTCCGTGGGAATATATTTCCTTGAAAAATTATTTGGAAAAAATTATCAGAGGTATATTATTAACGTGACAATCAGAAAAGTCCATTAGGGACTTGAAAAGGGAAATAATAGACTTCGAGGGGAGTCTACCAGAAACTCGCTGAGGAGCTAGAAAATGACTCCCATAAGAGATTATATGTCAGAAGTTAATCATTAACATGACAAGAAGAACTCCGTGGGGATTCGGTAGGGAAAGATTATTCTCTAAAAAGTTGTCAGAGGTAATCATTAACATAACAACCAAATCCCTTGCTGGGGAATTTGAAGGGAGATTTTGTCAGAAGTGATTGTGACAGCTTCTCCGCTTGGAGATTTATAAAAATGAATTGTCAGAGGTGTGGTGTTAACTTGACAAGGATTCATTTACTATTAGAGGTGTTTGAACATAACAACAATTTGCTTGAATCTATCATCCTGTTGAAGAGGATGGCAAGTGGAATTCGATCCGCTGGGGATATTGACATGATCCCCCAAGATATTAAAAAGGGATTTGCTGTCAGAGATTTAATGTTAACTTGATAGACTTAATATGTAGTTCATTTTACTAAGAAAATGATTACAGTTTGACCTAGTCCTACTATTCCATGGACGAGAATTAGCAAGGGATTTTGGTGGAATTGACTGTTCTTTGCAAAATACAAAAAATATTACTAGAGAATTCCGTAAGGGCGTAGGAGATAGTGTTCCCAAAATTCGTTTGGGGAATCGATCCTGCTGGGGAATAGAGAACAATACTCCTTAGAATGAAGGAAAAGTCGGAGGGGAAATGTAACCCCCTGATCCCCGGTGTACGTATAACAGTATCGGTACGCGATACGACGTACAAAAATTGATTTGACCTCCGTAGCAGTCCGATTGAGCTGATTTCAGTTTCAAAAATCATTTTCTAATATTTTAGATTTTTCAGGATTTTTTGAAATTTTTCTGGCAATCTCCGTTGTCGGTGTCGACCGATACCGATAACCGGCCTTCTGATTTTTATTTCACAAATGGAGTAGAAATTTTAGAATCCGCTTTCACCGTGTGTCTTAGAATCGAGTTATCTATGATCGGGTATTTTTGAGAAATTTTCTGAATTTCTCAAAAATCCGGCCAAACCGGTGTCGCCCGTATCGGCGAGACACTCCGGGATTTTTAAATTGCAAACCGGATTGAGTTTCTGCAAATCGTCTTCATTTTAAGTCTCAGGATAATATTTCCTATTTTCTATAATTTTTGGGTCCTGTTCGGAGATGGTTGAATATTGGGCCATTATAATAATAATTAATTATTATTTTTAAAATCTTTTCTTCTTCCTTTCTTCTCCTTTCTTCCCAACGAAGCCACTTCCACCGCCTTACTGTTCATCCACCGCCTCCTCTCCTCCTCTTATTTAAATTCTCTCCCTCTCTCATTTCACACTTCCTCCCTCCCTCTCTCTAATTAAGTCATCTAATCTCCCTCTCTCCCTCTAATTAAAATTCTTAATCATCTCTCCCCCACTCTAAACTCTCTTCCCCTGGGCGGTCGAACCCATACCCGCGGCCCAACCCAGCGCGGCCGGCGCTGCCGCGCCGCGACCCCCGGGCTGCGTCCCAGCCCGGCCGACTCCTCCCTTCCGGCCGCCGCGCCTCCGGCCCGGTGCGTCCCCTCCGGCGAGGCCATTAATGGCCGCTCCTTCTCTCTCTCTCTGGTAAATTTCCCCCTCTCACTCTCCCTCTCCCGCTCAGGCTGCTCCGCCGCCGGCGGGCTGTCGCTGGCCGCCGCCGCCGGCCGGCGGCGGCGGGCTGCCGCGGACCGCCGGCCAGCAAAACTGGCCGGCCACAGCACTCCAGCAGCGGCAGCAAATGCTGCCGCTGCTGCTGCTATTTGGTTTGGTCAAGTGGGTTCGGGTTACACCCGAACCCACTAACCCATAGGGGGGTTGGGTTAAAAGCCGTAAACCCGATACCCATTTTCATAAACGGGTTTGGGTATTTGATCCAAACCCGACCCGTTATGAGCTCAAACCCGCATCCAAACCCAATAAGGTAATTTTACAGAAAACCCCCTGTCACTTTTCAGTATTTGCATTTTAAATATTATTATTTACATATTTAACCCATTTTCATTACTTTTAGCGTTCGGGCGATATCGGGAGCATCTGGACTCCGATTTGGACGATTTTGGATCCGTTGTGATCGTGGGAACGAGAGCTACTGTCCCATGATCAGTTTGTGAGTGTTTTTATTTTCTAAACTGTCTTTTTAGTATATTTATTGCACTTGGTTGCTTTATGTAAATAAAACATGATTACCGGTTAATCACTGTAAAACTGTAAATACCGATTCATAAATTGTCATTGATAGAGTAACAGTGTAAACATGCTCGATTAGAATAACATTTGACCGTTGACACAAATAGGGCTGTCTGATACTCCATTCGGTATGATTACCGGTACCTGCCTCACACGAAACACCAATACTACATGTACATGTACCACTAGATATTGAGATCCCACATTCCTCATTACATTGTCATTCTGATTCACCGATACTCGGTGACACTACGCCGACATGCATGCTAGACACCTTCACGCACTGGTATCCACATTACACGAATACTATAGTTCAATGGACATGGTATTAGATGAATACACTGACCACTGTTATAACCTGTACGAGTGATACCCAGATATAGTACACGGATTATTGCTACACATGGATATTCCACTGGTACACTGATAGATCAATGCACGGATTACCACCTTTTATATTATTGTTACAGTTATGTCATGTTTACACATCACTGTTACATGTGCATGTCTGTTTACATACCACTGATACACGTGCATGTCATGCTTACATATCACGGTTACACATGCATGTCATGTTTCCATATCCCTGTTACACATGCAATCCAGGTTCCATATTACTGTATTCATGTTATATGATTGTTTCCTGTTACTGCTATGGGTATTCTCGTTACTGGACATGAGAGCTGTTGATATGTGATATGTGGACTTCCACATCCATTGTTCCTGTTATATTGTTCCCGTTATATTGTTCCCGTGATATTGTTCCCGTTTCCGGGTATATTGTTCCCGATATATATTGTTTTATGCTATCAACAGAGCTCAGGTCCAGTTATCGGATTATCCGTATTAGGTACTGTATTTGTTCTTGTTACATTGTATACTTGACATATCAGGACATATCAGATCTTAATGATAACTGGGGTATGGGGGAGACTTGACGGTTGATTAGATCTTATCGGGTGATGTACTGATCCATATTGTTCTCCCACTGCAGGAGATGGTAGTGCTACCTACCGATTGTATTGCTCCATGAGCTATTGTTACTTGATTATTGTTCCCCTCTTAGCGGAGGGCTCTGGTCTTAGCAGCCAGGGGTTTGATAAAGGCCGTGATCCCGGGTATGCACGGGATACACCTACCCAATAAGAACTCCTCGACCATGGGTTTTCAATTTACATAATAAAACAGTATACACAATAGTGACGTCGGGAACACTTGTTATTTGGTCACTCTCTCGTTTGGATAATGGTACCCGTAGGCCATGTCCGGATGGGTTCGACTGGAGTGCGGGCTCTAGTATGAACTGCCAGTGGTATGGGACACTGGAAGAGAGTGGTTGTAATACCAGGTGGTACTGATTGCTACTATTGTATAAATGACATGACTTGACCGCTACAGGTATGCTATCTTCTTACTGTTCATGATACTCTATCTGATATCATGTTACCTGTCTACTTGTTACTTTACCCGATATCATGTTCCCTGTATACTTGTTATTTTACCTGATACATGTTACACTGTCTGTAGTGGCATACTACGCATGTTCTGCATTGCATATATTCTGGTTGTTGTATATCTTGCACACCTCATTACTGTATATGCACGACATAGTATTGTAGTTATATTGCATATGCCCACCTGCATGTTCACTTATATCATGTCACCATTAGACAACATTAGTTTATAAACTGGATACAACAACAGACATGACCCGATGATATACCGGTTTAGGGATGGTATTAAAAGATGACATGGTTATATATTTCTCCTGCTTACATGTTTATATATATATCACTAGTCCCACATTATGTATTATATATTATTATTGTGCTTGTATTACTATTATATATATATATATATTACTGCCTCCTTCATTTTACCACTCACTAGGTCGCTTTCTGACGACCCTGGCTTTGCGTGCCCCGATTGGAGATCCGCGTACCATAGTATCCGAGAGTGCCTTGGAGTCACATAGGAGATTCCTCATCGGGCCTATTCATAGGTATCTTGGTCATTTATTTCTGTTATCTTATTTGTCCCTATTTTTCCTATCTGTTATGATCACTCACCCTTTTCTGCAGGTATTCTTGTACTTATTTCATGCTGGGACCCATGTCTATATTGAGGTAATGTACTGTACTGAGGCTTAACGTACGCGTGAGCGTGTTTTCACCTCGCGTATGTACGTCGCCATAACGTCCCCGTACCTGTGGGATCGGGGCGTTACATAGTGGTATCAGAGCTTAGGTTCACACCTGGTGTGGGTAACCACCTGGGTCAATCCTCGGGCTCTTACCAACAGTACAATCAGGTTCAGATTAACTGATCTGTATCTGAATTTGGGGATTCCAGCAACGAGTACAAGAATACCATGACCTTGACAATCATCCCTTGCCTCGTTTGTATTCCTTCCTTCCTTCCAGTTGTCAACCAGAACATCTGATTTCCTTCTCGCTTTCCTTGCATCGTCTTACTTCCCATCCGTTCAGATTAGTTCACTACCATACTTCTCCATCCCGAGTTCCTTCTAGATAGCAGAGTGCGCAGCGGAAGTGTCGTGGACCCGTCACCTTTAGGCTTTAGGGTTGGAAATCTTGTTCTCACACTGAATAGAAATTGCGAGGATGCAATTTTTATAAGGTGGGGAGAAATGTAACCCCCTGATCCCCGGTGTACGTATAACAGTATCGGTACGCGATACGACGTACAAAAATTGATTTGACCTCTGTAGCAGTCTGATTGAGATGATTTCAGTTTCAAAAATCATTTCTAATATTTAGATTTTTCAGGATTTTCTGGAATTTTTCTGGCAATCTCCGTTGTCGGTGTCGACCGATACCGATAACCGGCCTTCTGATTTTTATTTCACAAACGGAGTAGAAATTTTAGAATCCGCTTTCACCGTGTATCTTAGAATCGAGTATCTACGATCGGTTATTTTGGGGAATTTTCTGAATTTCTCAAAAATCCGGCCAAACCGGTGTCGCCCGTATCGGCGAGACACTCCGAGATTTTTAAATTACAAACCGGATTGAGTTTCTGCTAACCGTCTTCATTTTAAGTCTCAAGATAATATTTCCTATTTTCTGTAATTTTTGGGTCCTGTTCGGAGATGGTTGAATATTGGGCCATTATAATAATAATTAATTATTATTTTTAAAATCTTTTCTTCTTCCTTCTTCTCCTTTCTTCCCAACGAAGCCACTTCCACCGCCTTACTGTTCATCCACCGCCTCCTCTCCCTCCTCTTATTTAAATTCTCTCCCTCTCTCATTTCACACTTCCTCCCTCTCTCTCTCTCTAATTAAGTCATCTAATCTCCCTCTCTCTCTCTCTAATTAAAATTCTTAATCATCTCTCCCCCACTCTAAACTCTCTTCCCCTGGGCGGTCGAACCCATACCCGCGGCCCGACCCAGCGCGGCCGGCGCCGCCGCGCCGCGACCCCCGGGCTGCGTCCCAGCCCGGCCGACTCCTCCCTTCGGCCGCCGCGCCTTCGGCCCGGTGCGTCCCCTCCGGCGAGGCCATTAATGGCCGCTCCTTCTCTCTCTCTGGTAAATTTCCCCCTCTCACTCTCCCTCTCCCGCTCAGGCTGCTCCGCCACCGGCGGCTTAGCCACCGGCGGGCTGCCGCGGACCGCCAGCCAGCAAAACTGGCCGGCCACAGCACTCCAGCAGCGGCAGCAAATGCTGCCGCTGCTGCTGCTATTTGGTTTGGTCAAGTGGGTTCGGGTTACACCCGAACCCACTAACCCATAGGGGGGTTGGGTTAAAAGCCGTAAACCCGATACCCATTTTCATAAACGGGTTTGGGTATTTGATCCAAACCCGACCCGTTATGAGCTCAAACCCGCATCCAAACCCAATAAGGTAATTTTACAGAAAACCCCTGTCACTTTCAGTATTTGCATTTTAAATATTATTATTTACATATTTAACCCATTTTCATTACTTTTAGCGTTCGGGCGATATCGGGAGCATCCGGACTCCGATTTGGACGATTTTGGATCCGTTGCGATCGTGGGAACGAGAGCTACTGTCCCATGATCAGTTTGTGAGTGTTTTTATTTTCTAAACTGTCTTTTTAGTATATTTATTGCACTTGGTTGCTTTATGTAAATAAAACATGATTACCGGTTAATCATTGTAAAACTGTAAATACCGATTCATAAATTGTCATTGATAGAGTAACAGTGTAAACATGCTCGATTAGAATAACATTTGACCGTTGACATAAATAGGGCTGTCTGATACTCCATTCGGTATGATTACCGGTACCTGCCTCACACGAAACACCAATACTACATGTACATGTACCACTAGATATTGAGATCCCACATTCCTCATTACATTGTCATTCTGATTCACCGATACTCGGTGATACTACGCTGTTACTCGACATGCATGCTAGACACCTTCACGCACTGGTATCCACATTACACGAATACTATAGTTCAATGGACATGGTATTAGATGAATACACTGACCACTGTTATAACCTGTACGAGTGATACCCAGATATAGTACACGGATTATTGCTACACATGGATATTCCACTGGTACACTGATAGATCAATGCACGGATTACCACCTTTTATATTATTGTTACAGTTATGTCATGTTTACACATCACTGTTACATGTGCATGTCCTGTTTACATACCACTGATACACGTGCATGTCATGCTTACATATCACGGTTACACATGCATGTCATGTTTCCATATCCCTGTACACATGCGATCCATGTTCCATATTACTGTATTCATGTTATATGATTGTTTCCTATTACTGCTATGGGTATTCCCATTACTGGACATGAGAGCTGTTGATATGCGATATGTGGACTTCCACATCTATTGTTCCTGTTATATTGTTCCCGTTATATTGTTCCCGTGATATTGTTCCCGTTTTCGGGTATATTGTTCCCGATATATATATTGTTTTATGCTATCAACAGAGCTCAGGTCCAGTTATCGTGTTATCCGTATTAGGTACTGTATTTGTTCTTGTTACATTGTATACTTGACATATCAGGACATATCAGATCTTAATGATAACTGGGGTATGGGGGAGACTTGACGTTGATTAGATCTTATCGGGTGATGTACTGGATCCATATTGTTCTCCCACTGCAGGGGATGGTAGTGCTACCTACCGATTGTATTGCTCCATGAGCTATTGTTACTTGATTATTGTTCCCCTCTTAGCGGAGGGCTTTGGTCTTAGCAGCCAGGGGTTTGATAAAGGCCGTGATCCCGGGTATGCACGGGATACACCTACCCGATAAGAACTCCTCGACCATGGGTTTCCAATTTACATAATAAAACAGTATACACAATAGTGACGTCGGGAACACTTGTTATTTGGTCACTCTCTCGTTTGGATAATGGTACCCGTAGGCCATGTCCGGATGGGTTCGACTGGAGTGCGGGCTCCAGTATGAACTACCAGTGGTATGGGACACTGGAAGAGAGTGGTTGTAATACCAGGTGGTACTGATTGCTACTATTGTATAAATGACATGACTTGACCGCTACAGGTATGCTATCTTTTACTGTTCATGATACTCTATCTGATATCATGTTACCTGTCTACTTGTTACTTTACCCGATATCATGTTCCCTGTATACTGTTATTTTACCTGGTACATGTTACACTGTCTGTAGTGGCATACTACGCATGTTCTGCATTGCATATATTCTGGTTGCTGTATATCTTGCACACCTCATTACTGTATATGCACGACATAGTATTGTAGTTATATTGCATATGCCCACCTGCATGTTCACTTATATCATGTCACCATTAGACAACATTAGTTTATAAACTGGATACAACAACAGACATGACCCGATGATATACCGGTTTAGGGATGGTATTAAAAGATGACATGGTTATATATTTCTCCTGCCTACATGTTTATATATATATCACTAGTCCCACATTATGTATTATATATTATTATCGTGCTTGTATTACTATTATATATATATATATATATTACTGCCTCCTTCATTTTACCACTCACTAGGTCGCTTTCTGACGACCCTGGGTTTGCGTGCCCAGATTGGAGATCCGCGTACCATAGTATCCGAGAGTGCCTGGAGTCACATAGGAGATTCCTCATCGGGCCTATTCATAGGTATCTTGGTCATTTATTTCTGTTATCTTATTTGTCCCTATTTTTCCTATCTGTTATGATCACTCACCCTTTTCTGCAGGTATTCTTGTACTTATTTCATGCTGGGACCCATGTCTATATTGAGGTAATGTACTGTACTGAGGCTTAACGTACGCGTGAGCGTGTTTTCACCTCGCGTATGTACGTCGCCATAACGTCCCCGTACCTGCGGGATCGGGGCGTTACAGGAAAACTTTAGCATGACTTTTTGCTTTGTGGATCTACCATTCCATGGAAGGAAATTGGTAGGAGATTTTGGAGGAATGAAATGGGATCAGGTCTCTTAGGATTTTTAGCAAATCCTCAGCTATCAATAGATTTGGTAAGCCTTTACCAACTACTGTTTGAGTTGGGCTAGCCATGCTATTCCCTCAGCATGATGAGTTGTCGGGGACTTTGCGTTGGGCTTAAAAGTCAACTTTTTTCTCTATAATTAGCCATTAAGGGTTTAAGATCATGTAATTCGTGGGGATGTCGTTAGTAATTAACGCTCCTTATGGAATCTTTTCATGTGTCTTTATGACACCGTGCAGCGTCGTCTCCTGATGTTTGATCAGCCTGACTCCGAAGGGATCCCCAATGATCATAGGTATAATGTTAACTTGATCAGGGATAATATTTCTTCAGGAATTTACTGCTGATTGGCATCATAAGCATGTCACTGTTTGGATTGGACAAGCGATATGCTCCATTTGAGTAGACTGTCTCTATTACAAATGGCCCTTCTCATTTAGGTCAGAATTTACCTTTGGACTTATGTGTCATGATCATAGGTCGTCTGACAGCTAAGATCAAATCTCCTTTCTGAAAAATTCTCTCTTTGACCTTTTTGTTGAAGGCCTTTGAAATTCGAGCCTGGTAAAGCTCGATACGTTGCTGAGCTTGTAGCTCCTTCTCGTCTAGTGCTTCAAGCCCTTAGAGACATAACTGATGGTTATCTTCATTGGTCATCTAGGTTGCCAAAGCAGCACAAAGTGATGGTATTTGAATCTCTAAAGGTATATCTGCTTCACATCCGTATACCAGAGAAAAAGGTGTATTGCCTGTTGGGGTTTGGACCGTAGTTCGATAGGCCCAAAGACATTCACTAAGTTTCTTATTCTAATCTCGTTTACTTGCAGAGATGAACTTTTTGAGGAGCTTGATGATTGTCTTATTGAATGCTTCTGCTAACCCAATGGCGGCAGGGTTATAAACAATTGATGTTACATTCTGAATCCGGTACTTGTCGCAGAACCGATAAAACAATTGACTTGCGAATTGGGGACCATTATCGTGAATGATTCGTCTGGGGACACCAAATCGATGGATGACATGATGTCTGATGAAGTTAACCACGTTGGTGATTTTAACTTCAATAAGTAAAACAACCTCTACCCACTTTGAGAAATAATCAGTTATTGTAAGGATGAACTGATGACCTTTAACTGACGAAGGACTAATTGGCCCTATTATATCAATTTCCCAAGTCTCGAATGGCCATGCTGCGACTGTGGGTGGAGTAGTTTCGGGGGTTAGTGTGTAAAATCCGCGTGATTTGATAAGTTTTACATCTTTTTGCGTACTTGACTGCATCGGCGATCATAGTCGGCCAATAATAATCAATTTCGTACAATCGATCCTTGAGCTTTGGTCCTGATTGATGAGCTCTACATATGCCATCATTAGCCTCTGATTACTTCTTGTGCCTCTGAATGGATAGACAACGAAGAAGTATGCCATCATATGAATGGCGGTATAGCATTTTTACCACTGCATCGTAGTAAAATAGAGTAGACTTTCATCGAGCAGACACTGCTTCCTTGGGGTCATCGGGTAATATGCCATGTAAGGTATAGTCAATGATCAGGAATCACCAGTTTCTTGGTTTGAAGTTTGTCAAGATTGTATGAACTTCGCTAATCTCTAAACCGTACTTCAAACAGAAGAGATGACGGGTGGCCACCGTGAGACGGTAGCTTGTATTAGTAGGTAAAACCAGTGTAGCTGCTAGTGTCACTAGAGCATCTGACTTTGTATTTTAGAGGCGGGATACATGAATGATGTAGAAACCTTCAAATGTATTAGCCAACTGAATGGTTGCAAATGATAAGGTATGGGGTCTTCATGACAGACCTCATATTCACCCTTGACTTGGTTGATGATCAACTTGAAATCACCATAAGCTTCAAGGTATTGTACCCCTATTTGTTGAGCGAGTTGGAGACCAATGAGCAAAACATTGTACTCAGTTACGTTATTGGAATAAGGTTTCGTTAGCAAGAATGCACGAGGGAGGACGTGATTCTCAGGTAAGATAAATTCTACCCCCACTCCGGTGACAATCTTGCCTTTTGGCTTGGTTCTTGATGCACCATCAAAGAACAACTGTCATACATCATCGTTTGAAGTTATATTGGCTTCGATAACTTAATCTGGAATATCTTCATGTAGTTTTGAAGACTCAGGAACTGGATAAGCTGTCAAGAAGTCTGCGAGGGCGTGAGCCTTGATGGCCTTCTGAGGTATAAAAGTCATATCATATTGGGACAGCAGTATGACCCAGTTAGCCAATCTGGAGTTCAGAGAACTCGGCTTTGTCATCAGAATCCGAAGAGGATTGATTCTTGAAATGACATGAATAGTCTGCCTGACCAAGTAATGCCGCATCTTCTGGATGGCAAAGACAAGAGCAACGCATTCCTTTTCGACCGGGGTTGTAGTGACTTTCTGCGTCAATCTTGGTTCTGCTGAGATAATAGATGGCTTTCTCGGGACCTTCATCATTCTTCTGTGCGAGAAGAGCACCTAAAGAATGGTCCATGTCTCTTACATACAGTAAGAATGATTTCCTAACAACAGGAGATGTCAGGACCAGAGGCTTAGTGAGGTATGCTTTGATATCCTCAAAAGCTTTTTGACAAGCGTCATCCAAGACAAAAGATACGCCATTCTTCATTAGGCACGTGAATGGTTGGCAGCGACCCAATAGGTTTACAAACTTCGGATGTAGGCCACCCTACCTTGAAGACCTCAGAGTTCTTTGAGATTATTTGGAGGCTGCATGTTTTGAATGGCTTTGATCTTGTTCAGATCAAGATGAATTCCTTTATATGTGACAACGAATCCCAGGAACTTGCTGCTTGAAACTCCCAAGAAAGACTTTTAGCTGGCAAGCCTGCATAAGATCGAACATCATTCTCAAATCGTGGAGATGGTTGCTCTTGTCGCGACTTTTGATTGTAATGTCATCGACATAACACTTCACTGTCTTTCGCAAATGATCACAAAAGATCATGCCCATTGCATGTTGGTAAGTGGCAACCACGTTCTTTAAGCCAAACGGCATAACTGTGTAGCAAAACATGCCTAATGGTGTTTGGAATGATGTATGTCTTTCATCATTCGGGTACATCTTGATTTGGTTGTACCCTGAAAAGTCATCCATAAATGACATCTTTTCAAAATCACATGTGCTGTCAATCATGACATCCGTGATAGGTAATGGAAATTCATCTTTAGGACATGCTATGTTAAGATCGCGAAAGTCAATACAGACCCCCATATTTTCGTTCTTTTTAAGAATGGGTATAATATTAACAACCCAATCAGGATGTTGTTCCTCTCGAATGAAGCCACATTCGATGAGTTTCTGGACCTCAGCTTCAATTGCCTCCATAACATCAGGTCGAAAGCGTCACTGCTATTGTTTGATCGGCTTAGCATCCGGCTTGATGTTGAGGTGATGCACGACCACCTGAGGGTGGGGACCATGCATGTCTTTGTAGCTCCAAGCAAAGACATCTATATACTTTTTTATCAGGGATATAAGGTCTTGCTTCTTTATCGGCGACAAACTTTCGCTTATAGAGACGAGCCTCGGGTGCGCTTGATCATCAACATCAATTTGAATCACTTTATCTTCTGTAGGAGGGTCGTTGCTCAAAATGCTTCTCCCATTGAAGATCAAGTTATTGAGTCCAAAGATCAACATCAAATGGCTCAATGTCCACTTCTGATTCCCCCTGACTGGTCAAGGCCATGTTGACGAAGAGTTTCTTGAAGGTAACCCCCACGCTTACATCAGATTCTCACTCCGATGAATCTGAAGAATGTGACAGTAGAGGCCTTTCAAATTCTAGTTCAGATTGAGCATTTCAAATTCTAGTTCAGATTGAGCAGATGGAGTCATGTACCTTAACTCTCTGCGAGTCTGATTATAGAAGTTGATAGGCTTTCCTTTTGGCACAAAAGATTGTAAAGGGATGTGTCGTCCCTTCCCGAAGTTCAGGCCTTCACCACGATGTAAGTCGTATCCCATTTCTTTCATCATAAGATGTGTTGACCGTGCATAGTGAAAGAATTTTGGGGGTTCCAATTCTTCATCCGAGTTGTTGGATGTAGTAATCTAATATCGGACTCTGCCAAATTTAATGGGCGACTGGTCCTTTTTGAAAGAGGGGACTATAAATGCAAACTCATCATTCTCTTCTATATGCATATATGCCATCAACACATGCAGAGGTATGCGTAGAGGGCTAATGTCAATAGGACTATTTTCATCATCACAGCATAAGGAATAATCGAAATTGACATTTTCATTAAGGACCTATTCATCGCGGCAGAGTTATTGCAATCAGGATCGTTCAGATATGCTACAATTGGTTCTTCATCAAAAGAAACCTCTTGATCTTTTCTTGATTCTGAGTTCGCTTTGTTGCACGCTATCGATATCATCAGGCAACAATTTTTCTACTACTTTACCATTATCTTTATAAAGTAGAGAATCGGTGAAGTAGTTCTCCACCCCTTTGAATGGTTGCATTTCTGCGAATACCGTCCTGAACATTGCCTTGTTGTTCACATATTTGAAGCATTGATGGAGTGTGGAAGGTAGGTCCAATTAGCATGGATCCAAGGTCGCCCCAGAAAGAGGTTGTAGGACGTGTCGGCGTCGATGACGTACCACGTCACTTCTGATTTCAAGTCTCTGATTTGACATCGGAGACGGATCTTGCCCAGAGGATGGCTACTCCTGGCGTTGAAGCCGTATATGATCGTAGTCGTGGTTGAAAACCTACTCAGTGGGAAGATGAGAAAATACAGCAGTGCCTTGGGTATAATGCTTAGGCAGACTCAGGATCAACTTGTATTCCCTCGATGAGTGTGGACCCAATGTACCCTGTATAGTACAAAGGCCTGTCATGTCGATTATCTTTGAGAAGAATATCCTCAGGAGTGAAGGTAATGCATGGCACCTGCTGTTGTACCAGATGACATCGGGGGCATGAGGCTCCATCTTCTTTTCTAGGGATGGGTACTAGCGTCAGATATAATTCTGAATCAGCAAGCGCATCCTTAAGTGCCTCTCTCGTTTCCTTTGAGAGGCGGAGTAGCTCGTGTAGAGTAATACGAGCCGGGATATTAGCCAATTTCGCTAATATGTCAAAGCGGAAGAGAGTATTGAGTCCTCTGAAAGCAGTCTTTTTCAAGGATTCATCAAAGCGAATCTCCTTCTGCTTTTCTTTGTCCTTTGGCGTTGGGGCCTGGACAGGTGCTGATGTCGCTGGTTGTGGTGCTCCGTCAGGTGTCTGATCGTTCTGCCACAAGTACTATTTATCAGAACATATATCCACCGGCTACGATGTGGAAGGTTGTGCTGCTAAGGCGAGCTGCTCTCCTTCGAGTCGCTGAGAAAGACAATAGTCACAGAGTCATCATCTGCTGTGAGAGAGACAACATTGCATGACTTGCCTTAAGCTTGAGCCTCTTGGTCTCCCATTACTCATCTTTGACAATATTTGGGTGGACCCACATGATTTCTCCAGATTCTGTCGTGATTGGGATTAGGCCCTTAGCTTCCTGCTGTTCAGCTATAGAGTTGATGACATTCAATCTCGCCTTAGGGATTGGGACCAATCCGTCTTGGACCGTCATCTTCGGGAACTTCCCGAAATTAAGAGCCACCATGTTGGCGGTGACTTCCTTTTGTTCTGACTTGAGAGTCAGAACTCCAGCATCAATCAGGGTTTGGATCTTGTCTTTGAGGATGTAACACATGCTGGTAGGGTGATACACTATCCTATGAAAGAGGCAGTAATTAGGATCGTTTGTATGCCCCACTTCATTAGGCTATCAAGCTTCAGGTAACTTGAGCTTGTTACCCTTGTGTAGCAAATGAAAGATCGCCATCATTTGCTCGTCTTTGAAGGAGTACACCTTCGGCGGGAATTTGAATTCCTGATTTCCAATGGTGTTACTCTTTTGCTTTAGTTGAGCTGTCCCTGATAGCTCACCGGCCATGATTTCCTTCCCCTTTTATTGAGAAGACGGGGTTGCATCCCGCCCTTTGGTGTTGACCCCCCATTTGTTCTTAGGGAATGAGGGCTCGAACTTCTTAGCCGATTTCTCGGCTATCTCGTCTTGCTCAACAAGCTCCTTCCATATATGGGCTTTGACAGCTCTCATACGAACTTCTCTTCTATCAAAGAAGTTATGCTGACATGTCTTGGTAACATGGGTAACGACATGCCTGCAGGGCACATGAGAGAGAGGTTACGGAACCTCTCAATGTATTCCTATACAAATTCTCTTCCTTTCTGAACTGTTGAGAGGAGCTTGTCCATAGTCACCTCGGTATCGTCCTCATAGAATCGAGAGAGAAGCCGGGTTTCTAGGTAAATCCAAGAGTTGATAGAGAAGCTGGGCAGGCTCCTAAACCAGTCAAAGGCTCCCCCTATAAGGGTGCCGATGAATAGTCACGTTATGTTGGTATCGTTATCTATTACGTTACCGGTTTGAGACCGAAAGTAATAGATATGCTGGTTGGGCGAGCCTTATCATCGTACGTGTGCAACGTAGGTGGCCTGAACTTCGGTGGGTATGAAACTGAATCCCACTTCAGCGTGTACGGATGAGTCTTCTGTACCTTCTTCAGTTCATCTTTTTGGGACAGGGATGCAATCTGAGTTTGGATGCCTTTTATGACCTCGGCGTCGATCGAGGAGATTTCCTTTGACTTATCAGTCATAGGGCGTTCATCATCGTAATGCTCCTCATTATTATGATTACTACCAGTGTCACTGGTATTCTGGTTGGTCAGGATCTGAGCTGACATCTGTTGGATGTTATCCAAGGCTTCTTGCTGAGCCCTAGAAGTCTGTTCATGTGCCTCCATCCACTGATGAAGATCATCATTGTTTTTATCGGTCATGTTAACCGATACAAGTCCCGTCCACACTGAGCTGATAGTACCTGAAGAAGCATATCCTCTAGCTTCCTCGTCATCGGACCATTGGAAAAGGTTTCGCAATTGCGTAGGTAATACAACTCCAGTTGATGAAGAGGGCTGTCCATAATCGTAGGGTATTGCGACCCTAGAGCGAGTACCCTGGAAGGCACCCTCTTGGTTCATCAAAACCTGACTCAAGCTAGGGTTATAATCAGAGTCCGAGGAGCTGGCTGAAGGAGTGAAGGTTCCTCGTCTCCGTCTTCAGGACCAGAAAGGATCCTTCCCTCTGCTTATCATGTTAACAGAGGCAGCTGCAAGCTGGGTCACCTTTGTTGCCTTCTTCTTCTGGGACCCGGGCCTTTTGAAAGTTTGGACTGACAACCAGCTGAATACCGATTGTTGGCTTGGAGATGAAGTCATCAGGATGGTTCCCAAACAGCAATGGACGGACGCACCGTCACAAGTTGACACCCACTTGTCCACATTGGGATGGCGAGATGTGAACAGATTCTTCAGAGCATAGCTTTCTCTTATTGCTCAGATAATCTCTCAAATCAGTGTTAATTGGACCCAACCGATCTATCATGGAGACTCAAGGAGATTTGATATTAGCCCTCTCAGGCTGAGAAGCGTTAGGCTGAGCCTTAAGGGCTTTCTTCTTGTCCATAGCCGAATCTAAGGTAGCTTCACCTGAAGGAGTAGCTTCGCAAGGCAAAGCTACTCCTTTAGTTTTGCCCTTAGAGGCAAAATTAGCTCTGTTATGCATAGTTTTTCCCACAAGCAAGCTTAGAAGAGCCTCGCTGTTAGCACTCAACAGTGCTTTACCTCTAGCCTTGTGCAGAGCTTGTTAGCACTTGGTGCTGAAAGTGACGCTGGATCAGCGACGATGTTAGCACGCGTGGGTGCTCTGGTCTTAGCCTCGTGTGAGGCAGGCTGAACACTACCTATCAATGTTGTTGAAGCAAGCGGGGCTGCGGTAGCCTCACTGTAAGCACAAGGTGCTTTGGCTTTAGCCTCGCGGAACAGGCGAAGCTGAGGAGCAGAGGGAGTCTTGTGATCCAAGACTGTCTTAGCTTTGCACGAAGCTGAATCGAGAGAGGCAACTGTGGACTTTGCAATCCACATTGCCTTGTTAGAGGCTATTTTAGGCTCGCATGGAACCTTCACAGTCTCCCACACAATGTTGGTACATTGGCGCGGGGCTAATTTAGTCCTAGTTAGGACTGTGATAGGCTCGTGCGGAGCCTGTTTAGCTTCGCATGTGGCAGTGTTAGGTTCACAGGGAAACTTAATAGTCTCAATAGAGACTTGTTTCTTAGAAGTAGCCAAGGGTACTTTGGCTACGCTGACCTTCCTATGCTTGCGCACAGGTAGGGGACTTTTACTACCCTCAAAGAGAAGTTGTTCAAACTTCTCTTAGAGCTTGTTTGGTTAAGGGTGAAAGTGAGAAAGTGAGGAAGTAGTAATAGTTCCCTTTGGAACTTGAAATTGGTTAGTAAGTTTTCTGGTGTTTGGATGTTGTTGGGAAGTGTAGTTTAAAAAATGTTATGTCTTTTCCGATATTTGGATGGTAATGTGAAAGTGAAAATGAAAAAGTTGACCACAAAGTTGACCGCAAAATAATATTAAAATAAAAAAATAGACTATAATTAGAATGCAAGTGAGATTTATATGATCAAAAAATTAACTGTTTTATGCTACAACTTATTACAAATGAGATTTACATGACCACAAATTAACTGTAGCACCCTGAAAGTGAGGAAATGATTGTGTAAAAGAAAAAAGAGAAAAGGGAAAGGGGTTTTCTTATTTTCTTTTACCGATGTTTGGATAGATAGGGAAGTGAGCAATTATACTTCCCCATTTTCTTACTTCCGCCCACTTCCTTGCAACCAAACACGCTCTTAGTCAAAATGAATGACCAATATTTCAGTATTAGACCTGAGGGTCTGATCGTCGCATTGCGACACTTGATTCTCAGTCCCTGCGAACCAATGAGAAAACTGAACATCGACGAAGGCGTCAAGCTCACCGTCAGTAAGCAGAAGAAACTGAAGCTGAGACAGTGTTGTTGGCACTAAACATTAGGCTCAGATTCAGACCCGCGTTTGTTCATGATCTCCATATTTCAGTGACAAGACGCGACGCTGGCGTTCAGCCTCTGCGTCTCACTTCAAGAACGCGACACCCGCGTTTAGCCTAAGGCCATACCAGAATGTAACCTCTCGCATTTCAATTTAGAAATGTGAGGCTCGCGTTCAGAAGTAGACAATGCCAAAATACGACCTTCATGTTTCACTCCAGAAAAGCGAGGATCGTGTCAAGCCCCAAGTGGCCAAGATCAGCACTGAACTTGGAGGCCCTCACCCCCATGGGTTCGAGGCTAGTTCTTCAGACACTCCTAATATTGATTTGAGGGACTACTTGACAAGAAAGAAGAGTACATCAAATCGCTCCTCAATGTCACAACGAGCAGCTCATCTCGACAGTACTCTCTGATTGCCATTACGGCTTTTAGATGACCAAGCCATTGGTCTTCAGCCGGTTGTCAGCGGCTCAAACTTCTAGCTCAACCAAGAGGGGATAATCTCATAAGAAGAAGTCATTGTCTGACGTTGAGTACCCGAAGGTGACTTCCAACATGGTGGATCCAAGCAACACACCAAGCAAGTCAAGGGGAAGCAACTAGCTCTTAGTTCTGAGGAGTCAGATGTCGAGCGTTCCTTGGGCTTGAAAGAAATACTGATCGAGCCTGAAAGAATCTACTGACACACCGGGATCCGAATCGGAATGATTGCCTCGATCGACTATAATCTGCTAGCAAGAGTGATCGAGATAAACGATGAGCTCTCTGCCATCATAGAATCCCACTCGTCAAACTCTTATGAGCAAACACAGGCTTTTGCCCATATGAGTGGCACTCCAGAAGAGGTAGCCAAGAGATTTTAGGAGCAATATTGGGTGCAACAGGCGTAACACGATATGCTCCAAGTCTAACAAGAGTCTGTCAATGATCTCAAGAAGATGATGACTCTTTTACTTGAGAAGTCGAAAAAAAAGACGAAAAGTCTAAAGACTAAAGATTCTTCCAGCAAAAGTAATGGCAAAGAGAAGGGGTGATAACTCTACCTCTGAACCCTCTGATGGCAATGAAAATAACTTCGGATATGAAAATCGCCTCGAAGCTATTGCAAATTGAAGCGAGCTTCAGGAAGTTGGGGTGGTCAGACCTTAGCCAGTTGAGTGGGTGATGAGTGAAACCTATACAAAAAATAGAGTTTAGAAATAAAGAATAGAAGTGTGCAACGTTCTCAATTGTACCGCTATAGCAAGTGGCTATGCGGGTCGTGATCCACAAGAAGAGACTTGCAATGAAAGCATGTTGTAACTTCTCTTTTAGGTTACTTAAACTGGTTAAAAGTTCTTCTATATTTTTACAAAGAAAAGATAACTAAAAGCTATGTCAATTTACAGAAAACAGAAAAGTAGAGAAGATAGTGATTGCTGGTGTTTTGAAAAGAAAAAGAAAAACTAAGTTAAAGTAAAGAAGAATAAAGAGAGATGAGTTTTGGGGTTGAGTTTCTAACCTAATAAGCAAAGAAAGAAAGAACAAAAATAAATACTTACTTACCTCCTTGAAGCTTGCTTATCTTGGATCCGTTGCAACCATTTACCTTGGCTTGAAGGCCAGCAAAACATGGTCTATAGGATCTTCCCATTCTCTATCTACACTATGAATTAAAGGGCAAGCTAAACTTAACAAAGAAATAGTTATCCATCACCATAAGTCATCAATGGCACTTGCAATGACATGGCAGTTTCGAGCCTATAGGAATGACTTGGATTAAAAATGCCTCAGAGAAAAGCAAAAAAGAACAAAAATAAAGAAGAAAAATATAAATTTTGACTCAATGGAGAAACAATAAAAGAAAAGATGAATACTTACACTAGTATCACTCTCAGTATAAGCATCACTCTCATTCTCCCATGAAACTCTCATCTCCTCTCAGTTACATAAAAAATGAAAAATTACATTAAAGAAAAGAAAAATCTAAGTTAAAAACTAAGTAAAATCTTAGCCTAAACTCTCCGCTGAATGGTGTCCCTTTGCCTTCAAAAATATAGGTATTTATAGGCAAAACTGGAAAAGAAAGAGCAGCAAAATCTCTTACCCAACAGAAAAGATCTTTTGATAAGGTTAGAGATAAAATTTTATTTTATCCCTTAATCTTCAGTTAGATTGTGTCTTATCTCTCTGAATCGTTTGAATATATATCTCAATTATTTATATATCCCTTTGTATATTAATAGGGTTGCATTTGGACTTCTGGATTTGCCTCAATCTCCTTGATTCTTCAAGCTAACTAAGTTGATTCTTCTAAATCCGATTTTAACTGTATTTATTTGGTTTTATCTTCAGTTAAGCAAATAGATCCAATTAAATCAGAATTTAACTGTCTTTTATTTGGTCTTATCCTTTCTCCCTTCATTAAGACAAACCTATAAAATAAGACATTAAGACAAGAAATTAGCAGAATTTATTGCAAGATAGATGCAGAAATGTAATAATAGATATGCAATAAACGTGCACAATCACACCCCCATACCTATCTTTTGCTCGTCCTCGAGGCAAACAAATAAAAATAGAGCTAACCTAATCTGATACACTTTCGTAGGAATCACAGTTGTACTTAGGATGTGCAACAAGTCGTTAAACCTCTAGGTTATCTCTAGAGGACGAGTTTTGTCTCGTAAGGATTTTCAGTGGATTACACCCACAAAATCCATTAAGAAAGAGAAATAAAGTGTTAGTATTTTGAAAATACATTTTAAGAAGATAAAAAAATATTTGAAGTATTATTGTAAAAATTCAAGTAATCTATGAGTTATGGGAACACCAAATTGATCATTCCTAAATTTAGTCTCTTTTCAAAAACTTGTTATCAATTAAGGTAAGGAGTTAAACTATATTTCTCATCTAGTCTATTATTTTACTCTAAGTCATATGCACTTTTGTGACCGTGATATTTTGAGTCGGGATTCTTTAACTATAACTCTTATGCTTTTTTCATATTTTGGTGGTATTATCTCTTAGTTCTATTAGACTTTCTACTCTGTCCATGTAATGAGTCTTAGGTCGGTGACTCTCAAACCGGACGGTCTCAGGACACTGGGTGAGAAAACACCCCAAGGACTTAAGGACTCGAGCAAATAAGGCCACAAAACTAAGGATTTTTATTATAAGATGGATCACTTTTAGGCGTGAATATTTATGCTTTATGAAGCACAAATATCCAGCTTAATCAGAAGATTTTTGATATATATATATAAATATATTCTTTTTCTTTTCTTTTCTTTTCTTTTTTTTTTTATAAGACATCAGAATCTTTATTTTTGAACCCTAAGTATGTGAGTGTATAAAGCATGCATATTTTGTCAAGGTAAAATTAAGACTAAATTACTTTTCTAATTTTTCTTTCTAACTCTAGAAATCAATCAAATAATCTTATTTTGACAAAGTATAAGAAATTCTAATTATGATTTTCCTATTCCTTAAAATTAACTTAATTTCTTACAGAAAAAATAGGTCAAAATATTGTTTCTCTTTTCAAAATGTTTTTTTTAAAAGCAAATAAAATGTTATATATTTTTCTTTTTTTATAAATTAAAAGAAAAACCTATGTTATGTTAGAACCCTCCCACACCTATCTCATGCATTGTCCTCAATGTATGAATGAATGCATACATGCATGAAAAAGAAGAAAAGAAGGAAAAAGTTACCTCAAGGTGGTGGTTCCGGTGGTGGTCGGATTGGGCCAAGCGTTGCTATACAATCTAAATTACGTGGATTATCAAGGAACCAACCTTTGACGACCTCTTTTTTTTACAGTATTACAACCCCCTAAGTGAATAGGATCATGTAAGACCCTAACATTAAAATCATTACGGTATATGACCAACCTTGGAATATCATCTCGGAGATATTTTATTCAATACCTGGGTCCAACAAAAGAATGTAATTCGGTAGAGTAGTTGATTTGGGCTAAAAAAATAGGTTCCGGAACCAATATTGATTCGGAAAAAATCAGGTTTAGGTTCGAGAGTCGGTTGTGGTTCTAGTTGGTTCCAAATCAAAAAATTAAAGTTCACATTCATTTTTCATCAATGGAATGTGTAGGTGATTTTTCAAGATCTATGGATGCGGGAATCAATGTGGACTCGGGAAATGGGTCCAATTTGGTTAAGGATATCAGAGTCAACATAGATTCAAAAATGAGAACTGAATCACAAGTTTAGAGATCAGGTTCACATTCACAGTCAAGTTCAATTTCATTGAATGGAAAACTTTTCAATTTGTCAAAAGTTTAGAATTGGTCAAATTCAAGTTGGTGTGAAGAAATTGACTCTTAGTTAAAATCTCCAAGACACCATGATTCTTGGTTCCTATCAATATGACTAGGGAAATTAGAATTGGTCAAAGTTTCCTCTTTCCTATAAGCATTGTTCAATTGACTTATTAGTGCTTCTAACTTATTGAAGAAATCATTTTGGGACTAAGTCATAGATTGCATACTCTTGCCTAAGTCAGTAAGTTCTTCTCTTATTGTGGGATTTGAAAAATAGAGTAAGGATTTTAGATTTAAAAATTTTGATGAGATTTTGAATCTTCTAAAATTTGAATTCGCCGCTCGAGCTCTTCTAAGGCTTCTATCCTCTTTTCCTAGTCAATTAGTTCTTCTCTTAGTTATTTGAGAAAATGAGTATATGAAACTAAATGTTGGTAAGGTTGTTGATAATATGATTCGGGGGAGTTGTATCTTCATTGACTCTGTGAAGAGTGGAGATGATGATTATTCCAGTCTTATTCATAATATTGAGACTGGGATATATGTTGATTCGGATAAGACCAATCCGGTATACTTGGCTGGTTAGAGTTATGAAATGTCGGGTTGATAATATCCGAGCCAAAAGAGGTGAAGTGAAGTATGGATCACTATATACATTGGAATAATTGTAATTATAATTCATATCACCAAAATGTCAAAAACAAAAATAAAAACAAGCAAACAAAAAAAACAAACAAATAAAAAATAATCTAGCCTAAATTAGGATAGACCTTAGACCTTTACGACTCCTAACTGGTTAGACTGTCCACGAGGGGTATATTGCAGAATCTGACCACAAGTTAATCGATCAGGTAGGAGGAAGACCAGTTGGAGGTATCCGTGCCTAAGAAACAGGGCTAATTATGGCAAATCACTATCTTAAGTTGGTTAAAAGTTCTTCTATATTTTTACGAAGAAAAAAACTAAAAGCTATGTCAATTTAGAGAAGATGAAAAAGTGAAGAAGATGGTGATTGTTGGTGTTTTCAAAAAAAAAAAACTAAGTTAAAGTAAAGAAGAATAAAGTGAGATGTGTTTCTAACCTAATAAGCAAAAAAGAAAAGAACTCAAATAAATACTTACTTACCTCCTTGAAGCTTGCTTATCTTGGATCCGTTAACGATTTACCTTAACTTGAAAGCGAGCAAAGCATGGTCTAGAGGATTGTCACGCCCCGCTTCCCAAAATACGCGGAAACGGAGTCGCGACGAGAGTCGGCGACGTATATACGCAAGGAAAATACCCCACGTATACATACTAAGCCTAAATTAACCTGAACAAGTTATAAATCTCTACCATAAATCAAAATCACTGCAATAATATATATAAAGTCTAACACAATGATAGCATATGAGTAAGAATAAGGAATGTGACAGGATGCGATATATGATAGAAGAGTAGGAATACCGATAATCAAAAGGGAGAGACTCCAGCTCTTCAAGGTAAATATGATCCTCTCCAAATACCTGATCAACAATAAATAGCCCTGGATCTGGATATGCAGATCCAGGGAGTCAGAACTCCTAGTGAATGTATAAGAGAAAAAGGAAAAGACATGCGAATATAAATGTGAGCAAACTAGGAAACACATATGCTGGAATAAAACAGAAGTAACATATGACACATGGATAGAAAATAATAAAGCCAATTAATACAAAATTAGACGTCCAATCAGGTGTCAGGTGTACAGTCAGTTCGTTGGTATTATTAGATGTTTACAATCAGTCAGTATATCAAGTTCAGTCTACAATGTCGATGTGAGATTTCAGTTTATCGTTTGTTATGTCAGCGAACACCAATTGACGCATGCAGCAGACGCATCCCAACTACGCCTACTACACGTGTCAATCAGCGTCCTAAGTTATTGAAATTAGTGGAAGAGACATTGTCCATACTTTAGGTGGGTCCCGTACATACCCGGGACCACGACCTCAGTTTCCTGGCGCTGAACCAGGCCGTACCGCTAGGTACTCAGTAACAGTAACAGTAATCTCACTGTGAAAACAGTGGAACAATAACAGCACAGATGGGATGTCAGTCATCCCCCTGAAACCCTGCAGTGGAACCCTCAGTCGGCTGCGCAACCTATATCCTAGGTCCACCCAAAATATAGACGCTGTCTCCTCCATCAATTTCCCCAATCCCGGTGTAAGTTGTTCAATTACTTTATTATCTATTCAATTCAGTTAAATCAGCCAATGTTCATATTACCTAGAGTACTGGGACGACATGGTGACGATAACAGTACAATACAGTAACAATGATCGTATACACGGTAAACAATATCAGTAACAGTAACAGTAACAGTAATAGTAACCGTGTATACGATGAACAATAGGACTGTACAGTGTTACGGTCAACGATACTTTCTCAGTAACTTTCAGTATCATGAACAATACATTTATCAGGTAGGTATTATGTATAATCAGTCACGTTACTTAAATGAACATGATATTTATTCAGAATCAGTATTATAATCTTTTAGGTTTATTCATTATGCATCTAGTATGTGAACATGAATAATAATTAACATGCATGAACAGTAATTAAATATGAACACTATTTAAACATAAAATAACGTCTATTAAAACAAGTTAAAAGCACTCACATGCAATAATATCGAAATGCTCAATAAATAAATAAGGAACACTCATATGAAATAATACTGAAACACTCAATGAGAAAATAAGGAACACTCACCTGAGATCGTCACGGGTCCGAATATAGAAGTGGCAAATCAACTCGTTAATCTACATTCAATTTTAAATAATAATTATAAGAAATATTTTAATTTTGAGCCATTCTAAGTGATATGACTACAAAGATAATTTTACAGAGTCACATTTCAGTTTCTGATTTTATAGGAATTTTTTCTGGAATTTTTCTGATTTTTGTGGGGTTTAAATGATTAAAAACATGAAATTTCCTTAACGGGTCTGAATGTTGAAGTAGTGGGTTTCTAATTAGAAAGCAGTGTTTCAGTCCAATATGATTTGCAATTAGCCCCAAAATTTTTCAGTAGATGCTAGGGGTTATCTAGATATTTATCCCTATATTTATTTATTTTTTTTCAAATTTTTATCTAGATAATAAAATTATTTTCAACAAGTTAGCGGGTCTGTTGTGTATTTGGGTCAGGTTAAAATGGATTAAAACCAATAACAATTGGGCTGAACTGTAACTGGGCTTCTGAAATTGGGCTTTGAATTAATT
Source organism: Agave tequilana (assembly GCA_038442645.1). Lineage (NCBI taxonomy): Eukaryota > Viridiplantae > Streptophyta > Magnoliopsida > Asparagales > Asparagaceae > Agave > Agave tequilana. Next base: position 23,485 of record JAVJIF010017972.1, on the reverse strand, counting down.
TCTATTTATTTCTTTTCCTTTTCTTTTCTGTTTTATGGGTTCTGGCCTGGCCCAATTAACCAGGCCCAGTTCCTCTTTTTTCATTCTTTTTCCTTTTCTTTATTTCTTTTCTTTTGGGCTGGGCCAATGACGGCCCAGCTCCCCTTTTTCTTTTTCTTTTGTTTTTTTTTCTCCTGGGCCTGGGCCAAAAATGTAAGCCCAGATTCTTTTTTCCTTTTTTTTCCCTTCTTTCTTTGAGCTGGGCCAGTGCGGCCCAGTCTTTCTTCTTCTTCTTTTTTTTGGGCCAGACCCAGTGGCAGCCCAGGCCACTGGGCCTGGTCAGTTCGGGTGCGGGTCTGCACCCGGGTCGGGTGCAGACCCGGCTGCACAGACCCAACCCGGGTCTGTGCAGCGCGCCTGCTGCAGTCGGCTCTCTGTTCCCCCTTTTTTTAATACATTTATATTTATACCTATAATTATATATATATATATTCCAAAATTTCTATTAATATATTGTTATATTACCCAATTTATTTTATTTATTTTATTGGATAAATCTTTTAGTTTCATAAAGAAGGAATTTTAAATCATGATATGTTATCAATTCTAATTCATATAAATTGATTTAGATCTTAGGGAGATCTAGGTTTTATATCAAGAATAAAGTTTTAATCATGCAGTAGAATTAAATATGTTAATTCATAACAATTGAATTCTTTACTTACTTGGATTTCGCCTGCTCCTCAATCTCCAACTGCTCCTCAACCTCCAAGCGGTTCTTCCGTCATAATCACGATCAGTTTCAAGAAGGGTGAAGGGATGAGGATGAATGATGGATTTGGATTTCTTTGACTGTCTTTCTTTCTTTCTTTTTTTTGACGGAGGCAGCAGAAGAAAGTTACAGGATAAGATCTTTTAGGATTTTTAGCAATCAGGTGCTTAAAATAAGATCCCTAAAGATCTCTTGATATCTTTCAGTTAGAATTTGAAATTTGGATTTGGCTTTAGCTTTGTTTAAATAATTTAGATTTCCAACCTAACCACACGCCAATGTGGCATCATGGTTTAGGTATTAAGATTTGGCACAACAGAATAGAGTTTGAGACTTGGCATAAACAAGTATATATACTTATATATATTTTTTTATTATTTTGTTTATTTTACTTTACTTTTGGGTATGAGTTAAAAGGGTTATGGTTTATTATATAATTGGATCATGGGTAGATGGATTGGAAAATAAGATCAATTGAGAATAACACCAACAATAACATAATAATAATAATAATGCTAATATATATACTTATATATATTTTATTATTTTGTTTATTTTACTTTACTTTTGGGTATGAGTTAAAAGGGTTATGGTTTATTATATAATTGGATCATGGGTAGATGGATTGGAAAATAAGATCAATTGAGAATAACACCAACAATAACATAATAATAATAATAATGCTAATCATAATGTATAAAATATAATACATATATATACTTGTATAATTGCAATTCAAAAACATATGCACTTAATATGTATATGTATATATATATAATATATATATATATATATATAATATATATATATATATATATATATATATATATATATATATATATATACACACACCTGTATAAAATAAATTAATCAATAATAATAACTAATTCTATATAAAATTAATAAGAGTAGAAATACAGTATTATTAGTTAGGGGATATTACAAGGATCTTCCCCATTCCCGATCTATACTATGAATTATAGAGAAAGTTAAACTTAACAAAGGAATGGTCGTCCATCAGCATAAGCCATCAATAGCACTTACAATGGCAAGGCAGTTTCGAGGCTATCAGATTCACTTGGATTACAAACGCCTCAGAGGAAAGCAAATAAAAAACAAGAATAAGGAAGAAAAATATAACTTTTGATTCAATGGAGTAATAATAAAATAAAAGATGAATACTTACCCTAATGTCACTCTCAGTGTAAGTATCACTCTCATTCTCCCATGAAACTCTCTTCTCCTCTCATTTACATAAAGAAAAATAAATTACATTGAAAGAAAAAAAACCTAAAGTAAAAACTAAACTAAAATCCTAGCCTAAATCTCTGCTAAATGATGCCCTTTTACCTTCAAAAATGCAGGTATTTATAGTCAAAACTGGATAAGGGAGAGCGTACAAAGATAGAGACAAAATCTCTTACCCAACAGAAAATATTTTCTGATAAGGTTGGAGATAAATATTTATTTTATCCTTTGATCTTCAGTTAGATTGTGTTTTATCTCTCTAAATCTTCTGAATATATATCCCAATCCTTTAGATATCCTTTTGTATATTGATAGGGTTGCATTTGAACTTCTGAATTTACCTCTATCTCCTTGATTCTTCAAGCTAACTAAATTAATTCTTCTAAATCTGATTTTGACTGTATTTATTTGATTTTATTTTCAGTTAACCAACTAGATTTAATTAAATCAAAATTTAACTATTTGGTCTTATCTTCTCTCTCTTCATTAAGACAAACCTGTAAAAGAAGACATGAAGACAAGAAATTAGCAGGATTTATTATAAGATAGATATAGAAATATAATAATAGATATGCAATAAATGTGTACAATCAGTAGGATGCTGTTCCCTACCCTCCAAGATTCAAGGCACCGACTCTGCACACCTTCGGTGGTAAAGGGTCGTCACACCAACATATATACTACTTCAAATCCTAGACTGAGAATGTAGTATTAAATGATGCTATTATGGCTCATTTATTCATCGATATTCTCAAGGGTTGCCTTTTAATGGTTCATGAAACTCCCTGTGGGCTCCATAAAGAAATGGCCTGACTTGGAGAAGTTATTTCTGGCTCGCTTTTTGAAGACGATAAAAAAATATCGATCTCGACTCTCCTCACCACAAGGCAAAAGAAAGGAGTGCTGATCAAGACGATTGTGGAGAGATTTCGGAGTATGATGCTCTGATGTCTAAACGGCATGACCTAATCTATATTGGTAAAGACTTGTCATCATAACCTGCAAACCACACTCCTACCTCAGATCGGAGTAGCTGAATGGCGCACTTGTAAGCAACTTGTCTTACAAGGTGAAAGGCAAAAGAAATCATTGCAAGAGTCAATGTTGAAGAAAAAAAAGTAAGCCAGGTCAGGAGAAGTGAACGTGGCATGCTCCAGACCAGAAGATACTCTAGTAACAAAAAATACATCTTCTATCAAAATCCAACCAAAAGCCTTTACTGTGGGCAGCCGGTGACAAATTTCTTAGATTTATCGTAATATCCAAAGGAATCCACCTCAATTAGGTCCGAGTAAAGTAAAAAGTTCAACATGAAGACTTAGTACCCTACCACAATGTGACCATTAATACGGTTGAGAAGTTTAAAAGTTTCTACATCGACCATGTACTTCGCCAACAGAATGTACATGCACATGCATGCATTGGTGTCTCTTACCGCTTCATTGGCTCTTCCAGTCGGAGTAACAGAGAAAGTACTTTTCAAAGTCATGACTTGTACTGCTCAAAATTTGCCCTTGAAGATGTTAAGCTTTCAAAAGAAAACCTTCATGTTAAAGAGGTTCTCGAGACTTCAACAGGTTTAGAACTCAGGAACTGGCGATTCCTATTCATCAACTGTCTTATACGACATTCTGCCCGATGAACCTAAATAAGAAGTCTTTAATAAGATCATAAGGCAAGTACTCAAGAAGTTCGTCTAAAAAAAAAGTCAACGAGACTAGGAAGAGAAGTTAGGTGAATGTTCTAGGCTTACCGCACAACCGTCAGAACCCCAACGAAGGTTACATCATTTTCTTGGTATATGGATGTAAAGTCGTACTTTCATTGAAAATTCAGGTTTTATCTCTGTGTATTACAATTACGACAGAGATGATGAATGAAAAAAGCATCGACTGCGCCTCCAAAAGCTGAAAGTTTTAGACGACAAATGTGTATAAGCTCAACAACAGATCGAGCTTTACCAAGCTCGAGCCAAAGCTTTCAATAAAAAAATCAAAGAACAAATCTTCAAGAAAGGTAATATTGTCTTAACTATCAGATGACCCATGGTCATGACACATAAGATGGGAGGAAAATTCAATCCTAAATGGCAAGGTCCTTTCGTAGTACAGTCAGTCTACTCGAATGGAGTATACTGTTTAATCAATCAAGAGGAGATCGACTCATAATGACCATCAATGACAAATTCATGAAGGGATATTACTTCTGACTACATTTCACGATTTCCATGTTCAACATTACACTTCTGGACAGTCGAAAACATTCTATCGGTATAATACTATATGTATTTATAATCCCCTTGGAATAAAATCCCCTGAAAAGTATATCAGATACTTTTCAGACAAAAAGTCACTCAAAATGACAGCAATCTACCGCTTCCGATGGCTAAAGATAGAGGAACACATTGGCTTTTAAGTTCAAAACAAAATCTTTGATATCTCATCATGCTGAAGGGAATAGATGGCTAGCTCAACGCAAATGGTAGTTGGTAAAGGCAAACCAAACTCGTTGATAGCTGAGGATTTACTAAAAATCCTATGGAACCAGATCCCACCCGTAACAATCCAATGCCTCAGATGGCTAAGGATAGAGGAATTTATTGGGTTTTATGTCCAATGCAAAATTCTCTGCAACTCATCATGCTGAGGGGAAAAGCATGACTAGCCCAACATAAACAGTAGTTGATAAAGGCAAATCAAATCCATTGATAACTGAGGGTTTTCTAAAAATCCAAAGAGAACTAATCCCACTTATTCACACCAAAATTTTTACCAATTCCCTTCTATGGAATGGTTGGTCTACAAAAAGTTGTATTTATTTTTTCAGCAAAATAAATTACAGATCAAATCTGTCTGTTAAAAATCAAACCTCTCACGATAAGACTTCAATATATCTCCATCCGAGAAAACTTCAATTTGTCAATATCCTCATACGGAATGACAAATTCACTAAATTTGTTCAAATCTTAAAACCAATCATTGTTACGTTGAATATCACATCTCTAGCAATAATCAAATCTCTGTTATGTTATAATTACACCTATGATAATTTAATTTTCTTAAATCACAAATTAAATCTCTATCATGTTAAAATTACACTTCTTATAATTCAATTTGCTCAAATCGCAAATTCAATCTCTGTCAAGTTAAAATTACATTTCTGACAATTCAATTTGCTCAAATCACAAATTCAATCTCTGTCAAGTTAAATCACACCTCTGATAATTTAATTTGCTCAAATCGCAAACCCAATCTCGGTCAAGTTAAAAATCATACCTCTGACAATTCAATTTGCCCAAATGACAAATCCAATTACTATTATATTAAACATTACACCTCTAACCGTACACAAATTCCTGTCAGTTATTAAACTTCTGACAGTAATTTTCTTGATTTTCTCAGTGAAATCAAGATCTATGGTTAATATTACACCTCTTCGGTATTAAGTTAATATCTTACTTCTGGCACATCTCACTGTTAAGTTAACCTTAAACCTCTGACAGTAATCTTCTCGATTTTCTTAATGAAAGCGAGATCTTTGGTTAATACTATATATCTTTATTATTCATGGATTTGAAAAGGACTTACAAAAAAAATTTGAAGAGAAATTACAAGTAATAAAACAAAAAATATAAGTGCATCTTCTGAGATTTTTTGGGAAGTGTGTCGGTAGGAGTTTGGTCAGCGCATGATTACTTTGTCTCTTTGATTACGCTAGCAATCGACCTTGAATGTTACCACTTGGAAATTTCTTCTCGTCTGATTTGAGAATTCTCTTGATTCTTGAAGAAAAGCTTGGGAGTAGTTCGTAGGAAGTAGGGTGTTGTAACCCTTTGGTTAGTTCAATGAGCTGAATTAGCGATTCGCTGTCAAAAACTTTCACTAAAAGAACGCAAGTTCTTGTACTGAAGAAAAAAGTCTCTCTTTCTCTCTTGAGAATGGCAGACTTTGAGCTCTTTGATAGCTCCCTGATGCTATTCAATGCTCTTTGCGCATCACCCCTTCACTCTGCCTTGAGCCTATGTTGCTAGTGGACTATTTATAAACTCAATGAGGGGTATTGATCCTCTAAAATTTAGTAGATAGCAGTTAATGCAGCTGTTATGCCTCTTTGGCTAGGCTAAACAACCTCTGAGGAGGCTAAATTAGCCTTTGGCGTGACTAGCCTGCAAGTTGGCTTAGGGGAGTTTTGAACCCCTTAATTGTCACCTCTTAATGAGGAATCATGTGTATAACTACTCATTAATGCCCCACTAGCTTAATGGGAAGGTTACCTTGAATCTAATAAGTATTTGAAATAGTTAATTAATAACCTGGAGCCTCGCTAGTGGCAAAGGTAACCCGTGGCGTAGCTAAACATTTTAGCTCTCAGTGGAGCTATGCTAAGCTTCACGCAAAGCTAAAAGTTAGCTTTCAATAGAGCTGTGCTAATCTTCGGGCGAAGCTAAAAGGTAGCTCTTAGTGGAGCTTTATCAAGCTTCAGGGAAGTTAGAAGTTAACTCTCAGCGAAGTTAGATAAAGGTTCAGGCGAAGGTAGAAATTAGCTCTCAGCGGAGTAATGCTAAGCTTCTGGCGAAGTTAGAAGTTAGTTCTCTATGAAGCTATGCCAAGCTTCAGGCAAAACTAATCAAGGTTAGCCTCTCAGGCGAAGCTAGCCCTTTGGGCTCAGGCGAGGCTAAGTGTTAAATTAACTTAGCCTTATAGGCATGCCTAGGCCTATTTAAAGGTAATGCTTGGCCTACGATACTTAGCTGAATCAGTAGGATGTAAATGACTACTTTATCCATCAGGGATGGGCATGAGTTGGGCAAAGAACAAACTGGTTGTCAGCTTGTCTGCGACTTGTCTTTAAGAAGTGTCAACAAGTTAGAAGTTGTTCAGACCAGTTGTAGAAATATCTGAGAATTTATCTTTTATAAGTGTCAACAATCTTCGGTGCTAAGTTAATATCATACCTCTGACATGTCTCACTGTTAAGTTAACCTTAAACCCCTGGCAGTTATCTTCTTGATTTTCTCATTGAAAATAAGATCTTTGGTGAATACTATACCTCTTCGGTGCTAAGTTAATATCATACTGCGGCACATCTCACTGTTAAGTTAACATTAAACCTCTAACAGTAATCTTCTCGATTTTCTCAATGAAAACGAGATCTTTGGTTAATACTACACCTTTTCAGCTGCTAAGTTAATATTACAAGTTTACATTATTTTATATGAGTATATACTGTCAAAAATAAGTTTATATTATTTATACGTATATTGAATGTTATCCATACATATTGAGTTTCAAATGTGTTTGAGAAACTTGTTTTTGTACTTATGAGAGTTTACAAAAACAGATTTTTTTTATTTACAAGTTTAGTTTTTAGAAAATACGATTTTGTTTTTAAGATTGAAATTCTTTATCTTAAAAATAAGTTCACATGTTTGTAATATGTTTTGATTTTTTATCATATATATTTGTGCTTTATTGTATTTACATGAACTTATTTTTGTAGAATTTATTGATATTTATTGAAATTTAATTGGATTTAAAAAGATGTTTGAAGAATACAATTGTATAGCTTTGGGGATGAGCCCGGTCGACCGGATGTGCACATGCCTTAGGGTTGTGCATGACCGGTCGGCCGTTAGAGACTCAGTGCTCTGTGTTGTTTCCGGTCGACCAGTTGGTCGATCGCTAGAGAGCTTTGCTACGTAGATGTTGGGTACGGTCGACCGCCAATGGTCATATTTTTGACTATTGGCAGTCGACCGCCCAGTCGACCGACAAATTGGTTTGGCCTGTGTTTGGATCCCAACAGCTAGTTTTTGTTTGGCCTACAAAACAAGATTTTTGGCTTGATTTTCAACAAGATTTCTTAAGGTTTATTTTTCCCAACTTCAACAAAGTTTTCACAAAAAGTTTTAGAGTTTCAAATCCATATCAAAAGAGAATTTTTAAAAGTGCTTCTCTTGAGTTTTCAAAAGGATTTTCTTAAGTTTTTCACTTTCAAATCTATCTAGTTTTCTCATACAAGGTTGAGCCTTTCATTGCTAAATCTATCCTATAGGATCCTTATTTTTGCAAAGAGTTTTGTTTGTGATCAAGAAATTGATCACTATGTGTTCGACCTTGTATTTGAGGAGTTGGAGATTGCGGGTTCACATTGTGTGTTGTTCTTGCGGGAATAAGTGAGTGAGGGACTTACGGGTGCCAGAGTTCTTGAGGGAACCTTGTAAGTGTTACGACATCGAGTAATATTGCGGGATCAATTATAGTGAAATTCTTTCATTGCGGTGAAGGCGGGGACGTAGAGCAAGTGACTTGAACCTCGAAATAATTCTCTCATATTTGCGAATGCTTATCTCTCTTTACTCACTTGAGTTTATGTATCTTGCACGCTCAAATTGTTTATATCTTTACATGCTTGATATACTTTCTGTGCTTACACTTGTTTGGGCTAAGAGAACTATTGAAGCACCTCATCTCTTAGTCAAGAGAAATTTTGAGGAGAAGTTCTAGAGCCTTTTATCGGGAATTCGTCTCAACTTTTTGGTTATTCATTGTGTTAAGGTTTTAGTCCGTATAAAAATTTTTATTTTCGTATTTGACTAGCACATCACTTATTCACCCCCTCTAGGTGATTACAACTTTTTTCATATATTGTCTTAGACCTCTTTCTATTTTTGCTTTATTTTGGCAAATTTATTCCTGATTCTAACGCTGATTTAGTGGAGAATATTATTTTAATCTTTTAGCAAATTCATATATTGCACAAGCATTTGTTATAAAAAATTGCAGCCCACCCAAAAAATTATACCTGATTTCGCTCCTACTCATCAGGATTTGAGTAACCTTCTCCTTGTCATGAAAAGAATTAGAAAATATGCCTCTCCTTTTAGGGTTAATAAATCCGCATCTCCTATTATGGTAGGAATAGCGAACCCCCTTCGCCTTCAATACACCATCATTTCATCTTTATAATTATATTCGAAATCATTGTAGTGATAGATGGGACTTTGCAATTTCTCCTCGTAGAAAAATTCACCAAACTGAAGATGTTGTAAAGAATACCTTGGTGGTGGTCGATGTGATGGTGGCCGATATGGTGGTTGTCGATGTGGTGGCGGTCAATGTGATGGTGGTTGATATAATTGACGATCATGACCGCTTCAGTATGTACCGTCGGCCAGATTTCAATCATCAATATTGAGATACATCATTTCGATCGCTTGGGCCATACGATTCAAGGTAGATTTGATGGTGTTGTCCCTCCTTCGAGCAGTGCACAACCTTGTAGAAAGGCCTTGCAATCTATCATCGTCTCCTGGCGTCATCGAAAAGTAGCTACAGTTCTAATACCAATTGACGCAGAAGTGAGAAAGCGAATAATGTCATTTAGATCTCCTTCTAGTGCCAACGAACCCTAGATGGAACCTTCAAGTAGGAACGTACTCGAATCCATGAATGCACTCGAATCCATGAGTAATTTACTCGAATCAACGAGCAAATAATAGCAACTCGAATCTACGAGCAATAAGGGAGATAAACTTAATTTTAATTGAATAATTGTTTGATAAAAAATTATTTCAAAATAAAGAACACAAGGGCCTTTTTAAAGGCTTCCAAAAGAATACTACTCCTACTTGAAACCTTAATCTATTCCTAAAAGAAATAGAAAAAGAGTTAAATAGTCCTAATTGTTGACACTCTGAAAAGACAAACTCCCAGACATCATTTCAACCGGTTCGAATGATGTCTAAACTTGTCGACAATTACAAAAGACAAGTCGCGGACAAGCTGACGATAAATTTTCGCTTATCCTCGGGGGAAAAAGTAATGACTCGAACCTTACTGATCTAGTGAAGTAGACAGTAAGTCAAGTATTACCTTTGAAGAGGTCGAAGTAGGCCTATGAGGTAAGTCAGTTCAACACTTAACCTAGCATAAATCCAAGGGGATAACTTCGCTTGAAGCTTTACAACCTTCTTAAAAGGCAACAATTTTTAGCTTCTCCTGAAGCTTTGTGATAAGCTTCACCTTTTCTAATTCTAACTTCGCCTGAAGCCCCATGATAGCTTCACATGAAGCTCTTCAGAGCTCTATAGAGAGCAAACTTATAGTTTTTCCTGAAGCTAATTCTTGCTTCGCCTAAAGCCACATGATAGCTTCGCATAAAGCTCTTCAAAGCTTCTCAGAGAGTTAACATGCAGCTTCACTTGAAGCTATTTCTAGCTTGCCTGAAGCATTGCAATAACTTCGCTTGAAACTTTACTCACCCCCGCTGGAAGGCTTGCCAGGTTAATAATTGACCTAATTATTAGTGGGTTAACCCCACTACTTTAGTGGGGTTAATGCCACTTTAAGTGGGCGATTACACCCGCCCACTTTGTCTCATATTAAGTGGAAACAGTCGTGTCAAGCAGCTATAACAGGTTCGCGCGAACCTATCTAGCTTCCGTGAGGCCTGTATTTAGCTTCGCATGAAGCTTTGTAACCTCGTGTGAAACTTATAATAGCCTTAGGCGCGAGGCTAACAGACTGTTGCCTGTCGTGCTTAATTTTAGGGGCATTTACGCCCCTGAGAGCCTATAAATAACTCATTTTTAGATGAGCTCGGGACAGAAAAGAGAGGGTGAAGAGGCAAGGAGAAAAGGGCAGAGAGGCTGAGCTTTTAAGGCAGAATTTTGGAGAGAGACTTTTCAGAGTTTGAGAAGAAAAACCTCCGCTGCTTTGGCAAATAAAGAGATTATTCTCAAAATTTTCAAATTTTTAGAGCTCTAGTTCTCTAATCCCACGGTGCTAATTCCCTACGACCTTCCACTCTTAAGGAATTTTTAAAATCAGACGAGAAGGAAATCCTTAAGACTCAATCACTCGCATCGTCAATGTAACAAAGTGGTCGCGCGCTGACCAAACTTTTATCGGCACATTTCCCCAGAAATCTCAGTAGAAGATTCTTGTAATTTTTTCTTTTAATTACTTGTAATTTTCTATACATTTTTGCAAGTTTTTCCCCTTTGCAAATCTATGAAAAATACTAATCTATCTACGAAAATTAAATTTAAAAATGAAGAAAGATAAAATTAACCGAAGTCCAATTTGGATCCGAAAGCAAAATCCTAAAGTAACTTAGAATCTGGTTGTTTCTTGTTTGGCGGTCGACCGTTAGCTCTGATCAGCATTGCCAGTCCACCGAGCAGTCGATCGGATTTGAGTCTGGGCTCTCTGGTCTTGCGTTTGCTTCTGGCCGGTCGACCGAGCGTGGGCCACTGACACCTGGTCTTCTGCTTCTGGTCTTTGCCCAGCCGGCCACTGTCTTTCAGATGGGTTTTCCAGTCGACTGATTGGTCGATCGGGATCTGCGTTTGATCTGTTGCTGGGCCTGAATTCTCGGCTCCTCTCTCTGACATCCTATCAATTTGTTTCGTTGGAGCAATCAAATCTATGTGTTTCAGACCAAAATCCTAAGTAAAATGATAGTTTCTATGGAGAATGGTCCCCAACCTCTTGGGCCAAGGGGATATATATAAAACGAAACCTCTAATTATGTACATATTTTTTCTGGTGTGACTACCGATACTAAAATTTGAATGATTGAACAACTCCGGCTTATCAGGAAAAGGTGGAGAGATGGTGTATAATGTTTAAGATGCAAGGAATTAGTTTTTGGTGTAATGCTATATAAAGAAAGGTATGAGATCGCGCGAAGCCTCTTTTTAACACTTGAGATCAGAAATTTTACCCATTTCGGCATTTACATCTCCTGTACAATCACTGTAGAAAAACTTTCTTCGACTAGAGGAAGTCACCACACAGATCAGTCTAATCATGTCTTTATGTGATGACAACAAAACAACAAACAATAACAACAACTAAGCCATTTGTCCCAAGTATTTTTGGTAGGCTACATGAACCAAAAGAGAATTACGTCGGATCGGGCACATGGATCAACATTCTCCACTTATTCCTATCGAGCAATATGTCTTCACTTTAGCCTCTATATCTTGTCGTATTACCTCCATTCATATTTTCTTCGGTCTCCCCAGCGTTCTTTTAACTTGCCTCTAATTTGATACGCTCTACTCGTCGGACTAGCGCATCTGTAGGTCTACGTTGCACATGACCAAGCCATTATAGAATATTTTCTCTCATCTTCTCTTCTATAGAGACTACGCCTATGTTAGTACGAATACCCTCATTTCTCACCTTATCTCTTCTCGTGTTACCACACATTTAATGAAGCATGCGCATCTCTACTATACTCATCTTCCGAGCATGATACCTCTTTGTAGCCCAACATAATTCAGAAATATTATGGAATTCATATCAGGAAAAAAAAAAATCATTTCCATGACTTGGGTAATCTTTTCATCATTTTGAGAGTGGAGGGACCTCATTATTAGGATGATGTTTGTTTTACCTAGTACTAGAACACACATTTTACTCATGTAACACGGAACTCACACATATAAGTAGATACTACTATGTAATTCAACATTAAGAATCTTAGCAATCTAATTCTCAATGATGAAAAAGGTTTTAGATGAAGATTAAGTTGGTCGAGTGCCTGCTCGTGAAGAAAGGAATTACTGTCGATGTCCACACTATTAATTCAAATATAATCTTAAAAGGATACTAGTAGGCCTCATAAAGTGAAATATTTTGAGAAAGAGATGCCTGTTAGAAGTGAATTAAGTAATTAATTACTTAATTAGATGCTACATAATTGCATCTAACAATACCAAATGATGATTCTTCATTGATTTATCATTATGGAGACATTTATACCTTACATATATATTGTCATGTATTGCTTTTGAGATCCTTGATAGACTTAGTTTGATGTATAAATGATTGTACATATCACATTATGTCTGTCTACAGGGATAATCTTCCATCAGGAAAGTACTTGAAGAAGGGGAAATAAAAAAATAAATGAAAAAAATATTTCCAAGTAACAAGAAGAAATGATCAAAATATATAAACAGCATTAATCCTACTCCTGCATTGGAATATACTTGAACTCCTTCAGGTTTTCCTTAAACTAGTTTGATTTCCATCAAAGGAAGACAATCTCTCCACCATTGCTGCATTCGATACCTGCTGACGACATCCGATTTTAAGAAAATAATCCATGTTATCCAGCTCTTTTCAAATTAATCTACCACATACAGTGTGTGTATATGTATGTATGTATGTTTGTCTGTATGTAACTATTAGCTATTGTTCTTCGCTTCCTTCAAACATGCATATATATTATCTAGTTGATGGATGCTTCCCCTTCATCTTGAAATATTTTTGAAGAACTAACATGTACTTGGTTCTAACAAGAGCACACATAACAATTTATAGGAAAAATATGCATAAAATGGCAAGAAGCAAAAGGAGGCTAGCTATCAACACAAGCAAAGCAAGAGCAGCACATATAAGATCTGTATGTGACGGGTAAGTGAGATGGTGTCCTAACAAAGATTTCAATGAAGAGAGAAAGGATATTTTGGCATATAGAGAGAGAGAGAGAGAGAGAGAGAGAGAGAGAGAGAGAGTGGTAGAGGGGGAAGGCTTGACCATGCACTGGCTCAAACTTATTTTACAAGAGAAGACTTTGACTATGGAGAGAGGAAGCTTTGAGAGATGGACACAAATATTGTTTTGTTTGTTGTTGTGTGATACAAGAGAGTGAGAGGGAAGGGATGGTAGGCAACCAACCTACGGCTATTACCATCATCTTTTCACCTCAGCCTCCTTCTAATTGAGAGCTAAGAATATCTAATTAGAGAGTGCCTTTCATTCATGAAAACCTACAAACATGCCCCCTTATGTGTTGCATACTGAAATATCTTAGACTTTAATATATAGTTTACTAAAACACCCTTATAAACTCTTTTGTATGGCAATAATAGTAATTTAGTATGAAACATGTATTTTTCTGCAAATACGCGCAAGTCCTCACACACAAAAAAAAACAGAACAAGGGGAAGAAAGAAAGAAAATGTGTGATATATGAGCTTTACGAGTTAAACAAAACAAATAAATAATTTTAGCTTAAGAGATAACTGTATATACTCCTGTAATTTGTGAATCTATGATTAAAATTATATAAAAATATTTTGAACTTTTTATGTGAAACTACTTTTGGTGCTAACCATAAAAATCAGAAAGAAAAGAAACAAATTGAAGCTAAGGGATGTTGCGCCCTCTGGAGGAATCCAACAACGCGCCAATCAACAAGATCAGCTTACCAAATGCCGAATCAATCACAAACAATATGGTACGAACCAAAATACCAAAGAGAAAGCGAGAAATACATGATTTAACGAAAATCGGCAATGTGTCTACGTACTCGAGGCAGAAGGGTGAACATTCTTATTCAAACACCCGAGTTACAAGTGTTACAAACAGATCTGCAGATCCAAATTGAAAATCTACGCAAATTAGTCATAGAATTCTCTCAAACAAACTAACCCTAAAACTCTCCAGTATAATTCACCTCTTTATAAAGGTTACAATCAATAGAGACAATACCCCTCTTTATATAGCCAGAGGAACAACCAGTAGAAAAACTCAATACGGATCGAAACCTATTTCAAAAAAGAAATCTGAAACCAACTCAGAATAGCCATAACCCGACGCTCGTCGACTGACTTCTTTTAGCAGTCGATCGGGCAGTCGACCACTAACTCAATTTGTCTTGTGTCGCTTGTGTAGTCTTCATGGGTCGGTCGACAGGGCGGTCGACCGATTGCAAACTCTGTTTTTAACCTCTGGGCGGTTGGCCACTGCTTTCTCCTTTCAACTATGCATTTGCGTTCACATGCAGTCGACCGGATGGTTGACCGCTCTGCTCCTCTACTATTTTTCCAATGGGTTTTAAAGCCCTATTTTTAGCTTCTTCTCCCACAATTCTCTATCTCGGTGAAGATTTTTCAAATCTGGGCTGAACACAATGAATCTAACAATTTTGACTCTTCGCCATTACAGCTACCTACGTACCCATGCCCAACGGGTCAAGCCACACGTAATTCATCCAAATAAACTCCATCGAGCTGAACCAACTGAAATCAAATCTACAATAACGAACACAACTGGCTGAGTCATATGAACCTCCTTACTAATACTGTGATAGAGAGCAATGACATTCCAGTTGAGCTTGTCTAGGTTATCACTTTGAGATTTATGCTTTTTTACCCACTTTCTTGGATTTATCTTGGTTCTTTTTATTGCAATCAAATCAACATGTTTAACATTCAACACGGCTATACGATCTCCATCCGGTGTTACATCCGGTGAGATCCTAATTGATGCCAAACCAATTGGAGATTGTGGAATAGTATCAACCTCCACCTGCTACGAAACATCCTTGATTTTCAATTTCTCCACCTGCTGAGAGACAGTAGACTTCAACAATGAAGTCTCATCAAATATGACATACCTGCTCAATATGATCTTCTTGTTTTTGGAGTCTCATAGCTTGTAACCTTTCATATTCCTCTTGACACCCAAAAATACAAACTTTTTTGCTCGCGGATTCAACTTTTCATCTTTGACACTGAAGTAAGTTGGACATCCAAATACCCGCAACAAATCATAATCTTGAAAAGCTCCACCCAACTAAATATTCAATGAAGTTTTAACTCCTATCGTAGTTGATAATAATCTATTCATGAGATGGCTAGCATATTCTAAAGTCTCAGCCTAAAAGGACTTGTCTAATTGTGAATTAGACAACAAACATCAAACCTTCTTCAGCAAGAAACAATTCATCTCCTTAGCCACCCTATGTTTTTCAATTTTGAAGTGAATACAAATCTCATTGTTCTTTCTAAATTGTACAAATTGATCCTTGTGCTCTTCAACATTATTAATTTGGCGCACCTTAATCTTCTACTAGTCTGTTTCTCCTTCATATTCTCTCACTTCACCAACATATATAGGACTTTAAATCTTTATCTCATAGGGTATACCCAATAATGTCTAGATAAATTATCAACAAGATAAAGTATTAATGGCCTCCAAGTGATGCAGTCTTGAAGCATGAACATGAACACAATTAAGAAGACTTTCTGAGCGGTGAGTTGAGGTACCAAATTTCACCTTCGTCTTCTTGTCCAGAACACAATTTCACCAAATTTTGAATTGCAGGTAGATGTACCTTCTAATAATCCTTACTTTGACAATGTTTCGAAGGAATTCAAATTAACTTGTCGAGCTTCATCTGCCATAACTTGGTAGAGTTATTTTTCAAATGTCCTAAAGTTATCAAATTTTCAGTAACTGCACTACCCTTCATGTAGTACAAGTTGTTACATCGAATGTCTTTCAAAACTACCAACGAGCCACTAAACATCTTGAGAATGCCTTTTCCAAGAGTTCCCTCAGGCCCTGTGCCTCCAAAGCTCCAACTGAAATTAAATTCTTCTTCAACTGAGGCTCATTCCTTACAGTCTTCAACTCTTTTATCATCATATCAAACAACTTGATGCGAGTTGTACCTATCTCTTCAATCTGGTATGTGTGTCCAGCGTCGAACGTCACCAAGCCTCCATCTAGTTTTTCAAAACTAGCTAATCACTCCCATTTGGATCAAGCGTGATAGGTAGCACTCGTATCTAAAATTCACTTAGATTCCTCTGAACAACAACTAATAGGGGTGATACAAAGTGAATAACCAAATGAGTTAAAATCACTACCATTATGATTTTAGACTCTGATTTTGTCTCCTTCTTGAGCTTTAGACAATCAAATTTTCAGTGTCCTATTTCTTTGCAGTAAGCACACTGTTTTTCCTTCAAATCTTCACGACTATCAATTTTGGACTTTCCAATATCTCTCTTCTCCTTCTGATTGTTCGTGACATCAAACTTTATCACATTGATGTTCAACTGGTGGATGCCCACGGTCTTCACAGTGGACTGATAACTTTGGCTATATCTCCTCCAAAAGACGCCAAACGCAATGAAAAAAATCAAACAAAAATAAATTCAAACTAGATACAGATAGAATATTCACCTCAAAGTAAAACTCTAGAAGAGTTTCTGAAGTGATTTATTCCATCAAATCCGATCCCACGAGCAATCGAAAAATGCTGTTTTGAGATCAACACACGATCCCATGAACAGTCCAAACGTCGCTCTGAGATCGACAAACGATCTTCATTGAACAGATCACGATGCTTTTAAAATCAACACATGATCCCACGCTGAACCTAGAAAACTCTAATACCACTTGTTGCACTATAACGTCCCGATCCTACGGGTATGAAAATGTTACTGCGACGTATATACATAGGTCGAAAATACTCTCATATTTATATACACTAAGCATCAATACAGGTAAGAATCAAAGTACGAAAGTACGTGATGCATTATTCATTTCAATTTATGAGTAAAATTACAAAGTTATTATAGGATGTGACACAATATTATAAGAATATTACATTACCGACAGGTTCAAATGTGAGAATACAAAGAGATATACAATGATGAATAGTACAAAATGGCCTCATGAGTTACAAAAAGAAAACTCGAGGAACAAGCAGGGGGGCTGAAAGGATAGGGCTTCGGATGGTCTGCCGACGATCCACGCTTTCGCTGTGCATCTCAGATCAGCAACCGGGTGAATCCATAATCTCTAAGCTTTAAGATCTGGATATGAGAATCTAGGGGAGTCAGAACTTTTCAACGAATGGTGTTGCGAATGCCAAGTAGCGTGCAAAGATAAGCACACGTGTATTGATAAATCTGAATCATAAACATGCATTGAAAACTGTGTCGTGAGTACAGGCATACAGGAGCAAGTACAGAGATAGCAAGTGATATCGAGCAGAGAATATGCATAACAAAATATGATAAGAAACATGACACCAGTGGAATAGACACAGATGGTAAGACAAGATGAAATATAATAATAATAATAATATAATAATAATAATAGTAACAAAACCAGAAATCCGAAGTAAAACCCGATGAAAGCAAATACAGTAATACGAGCGGTACAAACCCAGTTTACGGCTTCATGAGATAAGTACGTCGAAGGAATAATCTAAAAAAGGAAACCTTCATCTATATACCTTTATTCCATGTCGCCATAATTCGAGTATATACAAGCCGAATTGCAAAATAACACAACAGATTATTAATTAGCACTTTATTATTATTATTACTCGCCCTACCCATATATCTAAGTATATGCCCTGACGTCCCAACATGCATACATCTATATATGAGTAAGTTGAGGTTGTTATTGAAAACTGATAATGAAACCGATGTGTTATATTTACAGTGGGTCCTGTACATACCCGGAACCACGGCCCAGGATGTTTCAGCGCTGACCCGGAACCTGCCACTAGACAAATAGGAAGGTGGGTCTTATATTATACCCATTCAGGAATATAACAGAAGGTAGGGAGTCAGCGCTTCCCTCGGATTCTTGGAGGCCCTCAGGTAGATCCGAAATTGAAGTTGCGCAACATACCTAATACCACTATAAACATATTCACCACTTAAAGTCCATCAGTTTCCCCCTTACCCGATATAAGTTGGCCTTTTTATAATTTATTATTAAGTAATTATCATATTTATGGGAATAACAGGAGGTAGGAAAAGTTCAGGAGTACAGGAGGATATAAGTACTATAAATTCAGGTCATTTTATATATAACACAGGATAGCATGCAGGATTCCCGAAATATGATAATCACAAGACAAGCAGTAAGGTGTCAGGTGGCCGGTGATAAGTGATATCAAACAGGTGTCAGGTGATAATATGCATGGGTCAGGTGATAGCATGCAAGAGTCAGGTATAAGTAATAGCATGATGGATATCACTATCATATATTTTCAATACAGGAAAACAGTACCGATGCAGGGGATCGGTATGAATACAGGAAAACAGTACTGATACAGAGGATCAGTATGAATACAAGAAAATGATACCGATACAGGGGATTGGTATGAATACAGGGAAATGGTATATTTAGGAAAATAATATAAATACAGGTTTCAAACTCTTCACAACCATCAAGGGAAATGGTATATTTAGGAAAATAATTATACTTAATGAAATCAGTTTGTATCATTAATACATATCAAGTCTTAATTATTTTATATCAACTATTTTCACTAATAGTACTAGTAACATGACAGTTTAGTGATGATAAATATGAACATCTACATATGAAATAAACAGAAGTAATCACGCTATAGTGCTTGTGATTATACAAGAACAATGTGTCTATAAAAAATACATGAAAAGAACATGCATAGTGACTGCTAGCAAATAAGAAAATCAAGAAAATAAATACAATGTACACAAGCAGGATATCATGTAGGTGAAAAGCAACATATTATTTAATAACAATCAGTATCATTTACTATTTTAATCAATCTCTTTTAGTGTCTCATACCACTGACAGTTCATACTGGAGCCCGTACTCCAGCCGAACCCATCCGAACATGGCATATGGGTACCATTATCCGAACGAGAGAGTGACCAAATAACAAGTGTTCCTGACGTTACTATTGTTTATACTGTTTTATTATATTAATTGGAAAGTTAATGGTCAAGAAGTTCTAATCAGGTGGGTGTACCCCATACATACCTAGGATCACGGCATTAAGCAAACTCTGACTGCTAAGATCAGAGCTACCTGCTAGGGCAGAAATAAGAAATAAGAAGCACAATGAGCTATAAATAAGCGGTAGCCATTACTACCCCGTCCCTGCAGTGGGACGAATATGGATTAAGACATCTACCGACAAGACCTAATCAACCGTCAAGTCTATCCCAACCCATGTTATATTTATTATATTTATACTACACAATAAATCAGGAATAATAACAATGTATGTAGCTCGTAACAAGATATCAGAACATGAGTATTATTTGTATTGTTAAACAAGATAACAAGAAATAAGAGATGTGGGACTCTAGAGGTGGCCTCCACGGACTCAAAGGTGTCCCCCACCACATATACATATAGTGTGGCACTTTGCTCCATGTAGCACAAGCTCCATATGACACTTAGTTTTTACACATCGAATATCAATAGCCAATAAGATCAGGAACAAGAGTCAACGTCAATAACGTGTCAATAATAGTAATACATGAGCAGTCAGATATTAGTATTTAATAAATATTCATGTAACAGTGATATAAAGATGATCAGGTCCATGAACTTAGATGAATTATGTATCTATTAGATAAGAATATGTAATAACAGTGTTCAGGGTAATAAGGTATCTGTGTAACAGTGATAGAAGTATACGAAATAATGGTGTCCGGTGTAACAGAATATTCGTATAACAATGATAAAAGTACATGAAATGATAGTGTCCAGTGTAATAAGATATGCATGTAATAGTGATACAAGTACATGAAATAACAATATTCATGATCATAACAATCAAATAAAAATGTGCATACATCAGTGATACATGAACATGAAGTGTCAAATGTATTAGTGTTTATTCTCGTGATTCCGGTAATAATGACAAGACAAGTATGATGAATAAGTGTCAATATGTCAATATTTATCCAAGTAGTTTTAGTATTATTAACATGATCGATATTACAATGTGATTACATATAATTATCTACTTCTAACTCTTCACAACCATTTTAATAATTATTACTTTAGTTATTATTCTAGAAGTCTTTTATCCATAGTTTAATAATCACTTAACATTATAACTAATCTATCTACATGTTTATCTTAAATCCAGAGTCACCTAAAATATTATTTAATAATAACACATCTTTATTTATAGTGGTTTACTCTTAACCTGATTTAGGAACAATATTCACGGTTTCTAAAATAAATCAATAATTAGTGTATTTAACATGATGATATAATTTACAAAAGAAAAACACTCACATTATTATTTACTAGGATATAGCTTGCTTTTTTATCGCAACAGCTCGAGAATCGTTCAAATCGGACTCCGGATAGTCAAGATATAGCCTGAACACTAAAATTAATAAAAATAGATTAAATATGTAATTTATAAAGTATAAGATGTAATAACTATATTAGCAGAGGAGTTTTTATGTAATTTTTACCTTTCATAATGGATCGGGTTCTAATGGATTAGATCCAAATATCCAAACCCGATTAACTTAAGTAATTGAATTTTGGATGTGGATTCGAGTTAAAATGGGTTTGGGTTTGTAGAAGGATCCAATAAGAGAGAGAACAGGGGAGAAAGGCAGCAGGATTAAGAAGTGGCAGGGGCTGCAACGTTGGCCAGCCGGCGGCATGCATGGTAGAGAGAAACAAAGGGGGGAGTGAGAAAGAGGAGAAGAAAAGGACGAAGAAGAGAAGAGGAAAAGAAAGAAGGGGGATGAGAGAGAGAGCATTACAGGGGGCTAGCGGCTGGGCCCTGCTAGGCTGCGGCGGGCCCTGACCGGGCGAGGGCGGCTAGGTGGGTAGGGATAGAGAGGGTTGTGAGAGAGATGTAGAGAAAGGGAGAGTTGAAGAGAGAGAAAGAAAGAGTAGTGGAGAGAAAAGGAAGAGAGGAAGTTGAGGAAAGAAGGGGAAAACCTGGCGCTTGGTGTGGCGCCAGAGCCGGTGGCACGTCGGTGACCGGCCGACATGTGGGCAGTGGGGTGAGAGTGGTGAGTGAGAGAGAATAAAGAGGGTTAGAAAGATAAAGATGGAAAGATATAGAGATAGTTAGAGAGGCAGGGAGAAACTGAGGGAAGGAAGAGAGAGTTTTATAGAGAGAGGAGAGACAGAAGACGGTGGGGTGAGGCGGTGGCCTATGGGGGAAGAAAGAAGGTTGGAGGAGAAGAAAAGAAAGAAAGGTATTGATTAATATTATTTAATTGAGTCAAAATTTGACTAGCTCATAACGATTCTCAAAAATGCTGTAAAATAGTAAATATTACCACAAGAACAATGTGAAATCAAATTCCATAAATACAGTCAGGTTTACAAATTAAAAAATCTTAGAATCGATCGGCAATACTGGTCGAAACCGGTTTGACCAGATTTTGACTAATTCAAAAAAATCTCCAACAATATATTAAAATAAAAAATATAATTTTGAAGAAGAATTTGAAAGTAGATTCTTAAAATTTATCTCTGTTTGTAAATTAAAAATTATAGAGTTGATTATCGGTATCGGTCGGAACCGAATTCGGAGATTTTCCCAAAATAATCCAGAAAAACTCCAGAAAATTTTGAAAAATCTAAAATATTAGAAAATAATATCTGAAGCTGACACTTGTTCAGTCTGACTAGCAGAAAGGTCAAAAATAAATACATATATTGTTTGAGTACTAATATTGCGACACGTACATCTAGGGCTTCGGGTTACAATGCAGCTCTAATCCGGTCATCCTGTGATGTGACCGAATCCCCTATCACCAAAGCCGTGTATGTCCCCATTACCGCTACTACAGCAGCAACATAAATTCGATCAACTCTGGTGCCACCCTCGCTCAAAACCAGCCATCCTCAATCGGACACCCTCGCTACCAGATCTTAACGTTTTGTCAAAACCTCGCAAAATTGATCCATACATGGCGTCTCTCCTCAGCATCTCTTTCCTCTCCTCGATGACCAAGCTCCAGTCCGCGTCACCCTGCCGCCGGCCCCAGATGGGTCTCGGTCCGCATCCAGACCAAGATCCAGAGTTCTTCATGCCAGCGCTCTCGTCGACGATGACCAAAGGCAAGATCGTGTCTTGGATCAAGTTTGAGGGTGACAAGCTCCCTAAGGGGGAGAGCGTCGTTATCGAGTCTGAAAGGCCAATATGGACGTCGAGACCTTCAATGGCGGCTACCTCGCCGCCATGCTCAAGGCCGGATCCGGTCTGCCCCCCCTGGTCGGAGCCAGCTCCCCTAGGTCGGATCCGGCCTCCCCATGATTGGATCTGAGGGGCCAAGGCCGGATCCGGCCACACCTTGGCTGGTTCCGCTCAAGATCTCTTCTTCTTTTATAGCGTCTCAATGTCGACGACATGGCCACCAAATGAAAAATAGAAGAAGAAAAAGAAAGAAGAAAAAAATTTGGTTTTGATGGAAAGAATGGTGGGGGATGAGGAGATCCGGTTTGCGAGGGGAGGAGGGGGAGGAAGGGATGTTGAAAGGAAATTGAGAAGAGTCAATGAGATAACATGAGGAAGATTATTTTTAGGCCAAGCGCAAGAATGAAGTGCCAATTATTATTTGGTGAGTAATTTTAATTAACTACACCCTTTCTCCAAAACAATGTTTGTTTAACTAACCTCCATCCCACGAGGGGCATTTTAGTCATTTCCCTCACCAGCCATTTTGACTTGTTTCGTCCCAATCTCGTAATTTCAGACACACCAAGGCCTCTCTCAAACTAGCTTCCCATATATGGAAGCGCAAAACTCGTGACGTCTCCCTTTGTCCTTCTCCCTCTGATTTCATTCCCAGTTTCTACGACAAGCAAACTGAACCTGCAACCTGCAACCATCAATCAAACAGTTGGTAAGCAAGTATGATGCACGAATCAAGAGGCACCTCCATCT
>JAVJIF010017971.1:0-125086 GCA_038442645.1 Agave tequilana | reverse complement strand
TTTTCATTTTCTATCATTTACAAGAGATTTCCCAAGTAGTTTTTCTTTGTTGCTTGTTTCCAAAAACACCTTGATTCCACACTTGAGCTATCTTCTATCCTAATCTATTAGGATCATTTGTTTTATGGAAAAAGAGAAAAAAAGAGAGAGATGTTGTGGTCTTTGGAACCACTTGTTGTAAACACCATTGTTCTTTGTGTATCCCTCTTTGGTAGAGGTGATCGGGTGATTGGTTTGCTCCCTCTAGTGAGAGGTGGAGTTTGGTGTAACCTCTTCGGTAGAGGTGTTGGTTGTTGGTTGTTTGGCTACGGGCCTACCCCTCGGTTGTGAGGCGGTGTTTGAGAGAGGAGTTCGGTACTCCCTTGTTGTAACAAATCCTCTTGGTAGAGGTTCCCTCGGTGGGAGATAGTGGATTGGAAATCCTACACGGTGGTGTAGGCGGGGATGTAGAGCTAGGGGCTCGAACCTCGAAACATATCCTTGTGTTTGCGTTTGATCCAATATCTCTCAACTCTCTCTCTTTTATTTGTGCAAAGCATCATTCTTTATTCATATCATACATTGCTTGCATTGTGCCTTGCATATTTCATATTGCTATATCTTGTATATGCTTGGTTGTTTGTGTGTGCCTCACTTGTACTTAATCAACAAGAGCTTCACATAGCACCTCAACCCATTCAAGGGGAATCAAGAGGAGTTAGTCCAGAGCCCTTCACGGGGAATTCGGCTACACTTGTTGATTGTATTAAGTGTGTTGCAATAATTTGCATTAGCTTCCGCGTTTAGCGCACTTAGTTCACTAGATTAGCACTTACACCTATTCACCCCCCCTCTAGGTGTTTTTCAATTAGTATCAGAGCTAGTGCTCCTGATACTTAGGCTTAACATCCTAGGAGTGAGATCCATTTGTTGCTAATCTTATTTGCATTGCTTGTTTGCACACTCATATAGTTTACCATGGACTTCATGACCCACCTAGTTTTGACCTTCCAACATTGTTGTTTGGAAGATTAGAATGACTGTTTATTTACAAACCCTAGGTCATAAAGTTTACCTTGCCATTATCAAGGAATCTTTCCTTAGTGATAGCAAGCATATAGGGGCCAATGCACAAGCCCTTGAGGCCATTAGAAGCACATTGCCTAATGATTATCTTATGCGTGTTTCTAACTTTGATTCCGCCTTTGCAGTGTGGAATTTGTTGACAACAACCACCACCTCCAAGCTTCAAACGCCTATCCAACAAGAAGAGGAATCTAGTAGAGAGTCCGACTCACAATGCTTGATGATCCAAGGAATGACTCCCTTGAGGTACATTCGGAATCTCAACTAGATAGAGATGATTGTGCTAGTTCTTCAAATGATTATGTTGATCCCCATGCTTTGAATGAAGAACTATCAATAGTTTGTGAAAAATTGATAGAAAATATAAAGTTTAAAAAAGAAAAGTCTAGAAATGAAAAAGAAAATAAAAGTTTGCATTCTAGACTTAATATGTTTTGCAAGAGAAAGATGAGATTTTGGATGAAAGGGATTCATTAAAATCTCAACTTGAACTTTTAAATGAAAATAAAATTTTGAGAAATAAAAATGATTGTGATGATTTGTTAAAGAAAAATGAGTTTTTATCCTCAAAATTAGATTTTGTTTTAAATAGTAATGATTCTTTGGAAAGAGAAATAGATTTTATTACAAAAGAATTAGATATTTGTGTAAAGAAAAATAATTCTTTGAAAAATGATATTTCTTCTCATGTTTGCCATGCTAGGGTAGTTTCACCTAGAACACCTATTGCATGTACCTCTTCTTCTAGGATCAATGATGATATTTATTTATTAAAGAAGAGTGTAGATTGTTTGGGCTCCACTTTGAGCCAATGTGTTGTTGGGCATACACGTTTGGAAACCTTGTTTCGAAAGAAACAAGCTCCATCTTTTCATGCACACCCCCACGGCATACACATGCTCCTCACGTTCACACCCATCACCATATGTATGCTCATGTGTACACTTGTACACATTGTGGACGTAAGGGGCACCTTGCTAAATTTTGTTTTGATCGTATACATGTTTCTAATTTAGCAAATAAGTTGTTTTGGGTTAGAGAAGGTACTAACCCCCATGGACCCAAAAGAGTATGGGTACCAAAGACCACCCTAAGATTTTTAATGTAGGTGTGGGCTCTCACATGACGTGAGAGTAGCGGTACCTTGGAGTGGATGCGTTCCGTACTTAAAGGATATCAATTGGATGCATCACTTTCAAGGGAAGTTTGGTGGAGATGACCACCATATTTTGGAGACAAGGAAAGTTGCCTTTTAGGTTTTGGTAACGATTCCTAACTCCTATTTATTGTTTTCATGCTTTTAATATTCATTGTTTATAGCATGTTTCATTGATTAGTATGTAAATACCATGTTTATCAGATCCTTGACATACATGTATAGTATTTGAGACACCCATGTTTAATATGGATTATTATTTTGTGTTCTCGTATTTGACTAGCTATCATGTACATCATAAATCTAATAACATGTGGATATTCATAATAATCATGTTTATGTTTATCGTGTTGATTTTTATCGTGTTTATGCTTCATGTGTTGATACACGTTTAGATGTTAGTTTCATTAAGACTAGGTTTATATTCGTACATATAGTGGCCACAAATAAATCTATATATGTTTAGGCTTGATTGCTTATTTGAACCATTAGATGTGCTAGTATAGTCTAATTTTGATGATTCATGCATTTTAAACTTGTATTCTTATTTTTGGACTTGTTTATGAGTTTTCATTTCATGTATATGTTTATTTTTGCCAAACTTTAAGATATACATGTATACCCTTTGAGTCATTTGCCTTTCATGCAAATCTATATATATGGACTCAATTGTGTTTAGGGATATGTATGTATACTTATTGTGTTGACAATTCATACATATACCTTGAAATGAAATTTGTTTTGGTGAAAATTTAGTTTTTCTTGATTTTATGTTTAATTGTTTGACTTCATGTATGTGTCTATCTTGTCCAAACTATTGATTATACATGTACATCCTTGAGCCACGTGCCTTCATGCATATACCTTTGTGGACTCATTATGTTTAGGATATGTATGTATACTTTAGTTTGTACATGACATACATATGCCTTAAAGTTTAATTGTTTTGATGATTTTCATTGTTTCAAGGAATTTTGAGCTTAATTGGATATTTCATAATGCCATGTCACACATTACTTGTACACTCATCATCTTTTAAAATATTTCTCATTAGTATGTTTTCATGAGCATGTATGGACTTTATTGAATATTGAGTGTTTTAAGTGCTATGTGATTTACATGTGTTTTATGAAAATTATTTTTGTTGTATTCCTTACTTGAAAGATTTCGTACTAGTTAAAAGATTTTCCATTTAACTAGTTACGGTATTCTTCATTTTGGTAGAGTTTTTCAAACAAAGCTTATTTTTTCAAATCTATTTTTTGAAAACCCCTACCCTTTATGGGAGGATGGATGGGAGATCATGTTCATGTATGCTTTAAAATGAAAATCATTTAAAACTTGAACCATGATTGGGAGGTATAGTAATATGATGTATACACTTGAACTTATTGTTATGTCAATTGGTATCATTGAACTCTTTCAATTGGTATCATTTTGATCTTTTTGTATACTCGTATGTTATTGTGTATGTATATTTCAATTGGTATCATCTATGGTGATTGGTACTCATTCTATTTCATACACATATACTTGTTTTATTTGTGCTATTATATTTCTATATCTGAGCACAAATTTTGTTTATGTTAGAGCTTGAGCTTCAACTTTATTTCAATTGATTTAGTTTTCAATTGGTATCTTATTACAAGCCTACGCATAGTTTTTGTTGGTATTTCATAAAGGGGGAGAAAATTCGTTTTTCATATTTCAATTGGTACTTGTATTTCCACTCCCTTACTTTATGATAGAAAATAGTCATTTCAATGTTTATTTGGCTTAAAAAAAATACTATCTTGTGATATCAAGATGTCTTGTGTTTTAAATTGGTATCTAAAAATTTTGTTTAAAGAAAAATACAAAAGTTTTGATTTATATTGACTATATGCAAGGAGAGCTTAACATCTCTTCCACATATAGATTCATGAGTGTATCTTGTATGAAGAGCTTAACATCTCTTTCTTTATGTGGTACACGTGTGTAGGGGGAGCTTCACATCTCCTCTTATGCATTACATAATGTGTGTTATGTGAATTAGGGCTTAACATCCCTCTTTCATGTAATGCATATGTGTAGGGAAGCTAACTTAGCGTCTTCCTCTTCATGAATGTATATAGCATATAACATTTATGATCTTTGTTTACTTTCAATTGGTATCAAGATGCTTCATTGACATATTTTCAATTGATATCCTAATTGATTGTCACCCCTTATTGACCTTTTTGTTTTTAGACAAAAAGGGGGAGAACATTATTTTTTTTATTGTTTTGATTGACAAAAGGGGGGAGAAAGATTTTTACCCCTCATTTTATTGTTTTGATTGTTTACCCCTTTGTTGATGATTGACAAAAGGGGAGAATAATTGTGTGTTTTATATGCATACTTATGTTTTTGCATATATTAAGTTTAATTGGTATCTAGAGCATCTAGTGTTTTTGTTAATGTTTTATTAATTAATTGGTATCTAGAGCTTCTAGAACATGTTTATGTGTTTTATGCATGTTGATGCATACATGTTTATGTACATTCATTGCATATCTTTGTTTATTTGTTTATGCATGAGTTAAGGGGGAGCTTCTTTGAAGCTTAACTTTAATCCATGCATATATAACTCCATGAGTTTTGTCATCATCAAAAAGGGAGATTGTTGGCCCAAAGGCCTTCACCCTAGTTTTGATGATGATTAACTCATGTAGTTATGTTTACTAATAATCTTGTGGTGTTTAAGTTTCAGATTCATTAACCAAGATATTAGTTGATGATTAGCTTCAACAAAGAATTTAGAAGCTT
This sequence comes from Agave tequilana, assembly GCA_038442645.1. Taxonomy (NCBI): domain Eukaryota; kingdom Viridiplantae; phylum Streptophyta; class Magnoliopsida; order Asparagales; family Asparagaceae; genus Agave; species Agave tequilana. The sequence continues at coordinate 120,078 of JAVJIF010017971.1, read as the reverse complement.
TTCATGGTGATTCCAGGGCCAAAGCTTCAAGATCACACATTGCCTAGCTCATGGATGAAGTTTTTGATCGAGTCAACTTGAAGATGAAGATCATCAAGAAGACTTAGGTATCCATAGTTTAGATAGTGTGTTTTAGATCCATTTGTAAAGCTTAGTATAGTTGATATGCTCAAGTGCACACAACACACACGTTTTATGTTTTTGGTTTTCATGAATAGTTTGATCAAAACAAGTTTACATGGTTTTTATGTATATTAGATGTGTTCAATATACATACATGCTTCATATCTTAAACAAACTTATTTGATATGTCTATCATGAGTTTTTAGGAAAATCAGATTTCCTATTGGAAAAATCAAGTTTGATAAAAATACAAGTTTTGGTTTTTGGTAAAAATGATAAAACACAAAAATAGTTCATATTGATTGATATTTGAGTTAAACTTTTTATCACATGTTTATATATCAATGCAAAATGATAAAATTATTTTTGGGTATTTTTCAAGACTTTAAAAGATCTTAGAAAAATATTTTACACTGTTTTTCTGACCCAGATTTCTGTTCCAGGCTTCAACCAGTCGACTAGTCAAACTGACCTAGTCGACTTGGGATGAAGTCGGTCGACCGGGCCGGTCGACCGACGTGCACAGATTGTGCACGTTTCGCAGACACTGGGACGGTCGACCGTCAGGGTCGACCGGGTCTGAGAGCAGTGCTCTCTGTTTGTTTGGGTCGACCGTGCCGGTCGACCGTGTTTGCCCAACGGTCACATTTCTGTCCGTTGGCGGTCGACCGGTAGCCTGTCAGGCTGCCACATCAGCCTAACGGCTAGTTTTCTGATGGAGGTATAAATACCCCATCTCTTGGGCTGTTTTGACAAGACTTTTGACAAGAAAAATTTCAGAGTTTGTTTAGTGTTTAAACAAGTTTTCAAAAGAGTTTTTGAGCCAAAAAGATTTCATCTTTATTGTTTTGGGTTTTTGGAAAATCAAAGAGAACTAGGTTTTGGGATATTGTATTGTTTTCATTTTCTATCATTTACAAGAGATTTCCCAAGTAACTTTTCTTTGTTACTTGTTTCCAAAAACACCTTGATTCCACACTTGAGCTATCTTCTATCCTAATCTATTAGGATCATTTGTTTTGTGGAAAAAGAGAAAAGAAAAGAGAGATTGTTTATGGTCTTTGGAACCACTTGTTGTTGTAAACACCCTTGTTCTTTATGTATCCCTCTTTGGTAGAGGTGATCGGGTGATTGGTTTGCTTCCTCTAGTGAGAGGTGGAGTTTGGTTGTAACCCTCTTCGGTAGAGGTGTTGGTTGTTGGTTGTTTGGCTACGGGCCTACCCCTCGGTTGTGAGGCGGTGTTTGAGAGAGGAGTTCGGTACTCCCTTGTTGTAACAAATCCTCTTTGGTAGAGGTTCCCTCGGTGGGAGATAGTGGATTGGAAATCCTACACGGTGGTGTAGGCAGGGATATAGAGCTAGGGGCTCGAACCTCGAAACATATCCTTATGTTTTCGTTTGATCCAATATCTCTCAACTCTCTCTCTCTTTTATTTGTGCAAAGCATCATTCTTTATTCATATCATACATTGCTTGCATTGTGCCTTACATATTTCATATTGTTATATCTTGTATATGCTTGGTTGTTTGTGTGTGCCTCACTTGTACTTAATCAACAAGAGCTTCACATAGCACCTCAACCCATTCAAGGGGAATCAAGAGGAGTTAGTCCAGAGCCCTTCACGGGGAATTCGGCTACACTTGTTGATTGTATTAAGTGTGTTACAATAATTTGCATTAGCTTCCGCATTTAGCGCACTTAGTTCACTAGATTAGCACTTACACATATTCACCCCCCCTCTAGGTGTTTTTCAAGTTACAGATGCGGGAAAACACCGGAAACACCCGAAAATAAAGTAATCAAAAATGTTCTCAAAATTTCTAAAATAGGAAATATTATATTAAGATACCCGACGAAATCAAATTCAAGAAATTCAGTCCCATTTTTAAATTAAAAATCCTGGGATCAACCGACAATACCAGTGGACACCAAACCCGTCAAATTTTGATAAATTCAGAAAAATCTCCAAAAATACATTAAGATATGTGATCTTAAAGAAATGAGAAGCAGTTTCTACAAATTCAACTCCATTTGTATATTAAAAGTTCGAGAATTGATCGGCGATACCGGGCGATACCGATTTTGAAGATTTTGCAGAATAATTCAGAAAAATTTCAGAAAATCATGAAAAATCTAAAATATTTAAAAACAATATTTGAAACGAAAATCAGTCAAATCTAACTACCAAAAGATTAAATCGAGCAGTATACTGGGATCGAGTCCCCGGTTCAGACTGAGGCTGACTCTGTGTCTGAAAATCTGGAACCGATTCCAAACGATGATATACATAATCATAAAATAAAAATAAATCCAGTCAGATAAGAAAAATATGATCAAAAAATCAAAACATGTATCTGAGTATATATCCTGGAATGGGGTGCTATAATCCATCTACCTTACAAAAATTTAATCCTCAAAATTTTGATAAGGAAAAATGAACACAGAAAAGATAGGAACGAGGATTATACCAATTAAGATATGAATAACTAAAGGTAACATTCACAATTCGACTGATCAATAACTCTGAATATAGACGTCTTCTGCACTTCCTGCCATATAAAACTTTAAACGGTACCATATCAACACAGATCTGATAACTGTTAATAAGAGAATTTTGCCAATAAAAATCTAAAAGGTCCGATTGGACTGCCTGGTCTGTCTGAGAGTGATAAGCGTCATCTGTAATGCGCTCGCGATTGGAGGCGTGTGGGGGACCGTACCCCTAGTGTTGGTATTGGTCCCGCCTTTAGGAGAGAGGCGCCGTGTGGATGATCGTCTGCTTCTTGGGGGCCATCTGTAGGATCACCTAGAGGGGAGGTGAATAGGTGATGGCTAATCTAATGGTCACTAAATATCAAATAATGCGGAATTAAAAACTATTATGACCTAAACAAACTATTTAAAGTAAAACACCACGTACAACTCAAGAGTGTAGCCGAATTCCCCGTGAAGGGCTCTGGACTAACTCCTCTAGATTCCCCTAGATAAGGGTTGAGGGGCCGCGTTGGCTCTCTTGGTTGAATACAAGTGTTAGCAAACAATCCCCAAGCATATATCAATTAAGCACAATATGAATATCAAGCATGTAAGGATAAGCATAATAATAGCATGCAAGATATAAACAAGAGACAGAGAGAGAGAGTGAGCAATCGCAAACACAAGGGATTTGTTTCGAGGTTCGAGTACACTTGCTCTACATCCCCGCCTTCGACACACGAAGGATTTCCACTATGCACGATCCCAATGGATCACTCCTCGGTGCCACAACACCTACAAGCCCTCAGACTCCCTAGTCCCGTACACACCGCAAGCCCCACAAGCTCGCCGAGGCCGCACCTCAAACAACAAGTTCGCACCCGAACTCAAAACACCGCGGACACACACGTCCGCCTCCTCAAAGTACAAAGTAGAACTTTGGTGATCATAACACTTGATCACCTAAAATCCTCTCACAACAAACTCCCTATAGGGTAGATATAACAATAGATAGCTCAAGTGTTGTGTGAGAAAATAAGGATGAGAATGGTGGATGAAAAACTCAAGAAAAATCTCTTTTAATCACTCTTGATAAAACTCTCCTTTTGATTGGAAATATTTGCTCTAAAACAAGTGGAGAAAACCTCTTATAAGAGTTGGAAAAACTGGTGAAAAATCCACTTAAAAATCTTAGAGAAAACAGCCCCCAAATGGCCCAATTTATAGGGCTCCAAAAACTAGCCATTGGAGGCCTGACAGAACTGTCGGTCGACCGCCGGTCGACCGGCCAACGGTCATATTTCAGACCGTTGAGCCATCGGTCGACCGAGGCCAGGATACAGAGAGCAAGTCTCTCTGTCCGGTCGACCGTCCGGTCGACCAGGGCCTTTCCAGAGAGCAGAGCTCTCTGGACGGTCGATCGGCCTCCTGCCAGAACTGGACTTGGTCTTTTGGCTCACATAAAATCCCATAAAATCACAGAAAATCTACAAAAATAGTTTTACCAATATACTTTGATAAACAAACATGCTTGCACAAAATCAAGGCATGTTACAAATGATTTGGACTATTTTTGTAATATTGAAAAATTGGCTCAAATGAAAAACAGTATTTTTCCAAAATGATTTTTCCAAAACTTCTCCAAATACAAAAATAAGATATTTTAAACTCTTTTAAAGCATAGTGTGTATGGATATGATCCACTACACAAATAAGATGAAATATCTATGTTTTTGACATTATGAACTAAACATGGTTTTGGATAAAAATATAAACTTGAATACCAAAAATCAAACATGTATTTTCTAAAATAGAAAATCTTTTGTAAAAACAAAACTATCAAGAGAGTGTGTGTGTGTAATATATACTTGAGCAATCCACCAACTATTCTATCCTTTATATTTTATCTAAAAACAAAATCTTATATATAAAAAAAAAACCTAGACACAAGTCTTCATCTTCTTGAAGTCTTCACTTGAAGTCTTCTCATCTTCTTGACTTGGTCCAAACACGATCCAATGGCTCTTGGATCAAACCGTGCTAGCTCCAAAACTTGACTTCAAATCCTTTGTTGAAGCTATGCACCTACTAAGATCTTGATCATAAATCTGTCACTAATTAAACACAAGATCATTAGTACTATAAATACATGAGTTGATCATCATCAAAACTAGAGTGATGGGCCATCGGGCCAATACCATCGACGCTAGGGGAGAGGTTTTTGATGAAGGTTTGGTTGGAAGAGAGGGAAACCTTGGGTGCAGACTCAATCTCTAAATGAATACACTAGCTTATGGTGGAAAGGATCTCACCAGTTTGTGGTGGATGAATCTCCGCCACAAGCGACTAGACGTTACCAATCAAACCTGCTAGAGTACATAGAGAAGTGACACCTTTCAGGTTAGCAGCACCAGTGCGGTACTATCCTAAGACCTTCGGGCATGAGAATCAGTAGGTGGAAAGGGAAGGAGGCCGATGGAAAAAAACTGCTCGGTGTGGTGGAAGGGGGACCGTGCAGAGGAAAACTGCAGATGTATAACAATGAACAAGCACAGAAAACTGCTAGTATAGCGGGGTGTGTGTGCATGCTCTGAGGTTAGAGAAGCGAACTCCTTCTCTTTGGAGAAGAAAGATAGTATATTCCTGACCTAGATGCTGACATGAAGGTGGAATTGATGGATTGTTATAACTGAACGATTGCACGTGCTGGATTTGTTGTAACAGTTCTGATCATCAGCGCTGCTTGGTTAGGATTGCATGCCAGGAAATCTGCCACATTCCATAACAGCCCGCGTTGATATGGACGTTACATGTTATGAACGTGAGAAAAGTGGAGCTGCATAACTATCGGCGGAGATCAATGATGATCTATTGCGGAAGCTTCAGATTCTGAGCTGAATCTTTCAAAATGGAGAGGGTCTTGAAATTGATAAGACTCAGATAAGGTGAGGACTTTAAAGTGGTAAAAACTTCAGAGCTGTTGTAATACCCCGTTCCGGAATACGTACTTAATTTCGTATTCAGATTTTCGGTCGTATTTTCGATTTGTTTCCCGTATTTATTCTGTATTATGAATTCCTTATATGATTGTTTTGTCTTGGATTTGGATTCGTGGTCTCGGGGTCAGCCCCAGTCTGAACCAGGGACCCGATCATAGTATATTATTCGATATGGTCTTCCGGTGATTAGATTTGACCGATTTCAGTTTCAAATATTATTTTCCATTATTATAAATTTTCTATGATTTTCTGGATTTTTCTTGAATTAAAAGGAATTTCTTCAAAACCGGTGTCGGCCAGTGCCGCTGACCGATTCCTGGATTTTTATTTCACAAACGGTTTGGAATTTCTCAATGATTCTTTAGACTTTATTTCTTAGAATAATATTTTCTACCTACATGCTTTTTCTGAGGATTTTATAATTTTATGAAAATTCCAACGGAGTCGGTAGATAACTGGTTCCGGGATTTTTAGTTTTAAAACTATAAAGTATTTCTTAAAACGGATTTCACCATTATTCTTAATATAATATTGTGGATTTTTGATAATTATTTCGGGTCGTTCCGAGATACTTGAATTTCGGACGATTCCGGTATTTTCCGAAATGTTTTCCGTATCCTCGATTTAAACCCGGGTATCTGTCCTTTCAATATTTTCCAATTCTAATTCCAAGAAAATATCTTCTCATTTCAATTTCTTTTCCATTTTTCCTTTTCCTTTATTTCCTTCTTTCCTCCACAAGCTAAAGCATTTCCATTTTCCAAAATTCCAATAATTCCTCACTCTTCCACACACTTCCCACAAAAATATCTCTCTTTCTCTCTCTCTTCCATGGCCGGCCAAGTGGCCAAGAAAAGGACACTCACCCCCTCCTCCACTTTGCAAATAACCCCCTCTCATCTACTCTAATTTCACCACCTTCACAAATTCCAAATCATATATAAACATTCCTTTACAATTCCATCTCTTTTTTCTTCACTTCACCAAAAGAAATCCCCTTCACCAAAATCCTCCTCCATCTCAACTCAACCTCCAACTTCAAGAGCTTCATCTAGGGCATCATCAAGGTCTTCATCTTCAACCACCAACTCCCAAAGCAACACCAAGATCATCTTCTCCACATCAAGCAACTCCAACTTCAACAACTACTTTTGGATTGAGGCCATCATCTCCACCTTGGGATCCTTTCAAGACTACAAAGCTTCACCTAACCAATCCTTGTGAGTATTTTTACTCACCAAGACTTGTTTCATTCCTAAGCATACTTGTATCTCCATATCTGTGTTCATATGTCATAAAAATCCTATTTTTAGACCATCCAACACAACCAGCAGATTCTGCTCTGTATTTTTTTCCCCACGATTAGTCGACTTGACCTAGAACCTAGTCGACTAGAAACCCTTAGCTGAAACGTAGCCTTTTCTGACTTCACAGTTTTAGTCGACTAGTCCCTTTTACCAGTCGACTAGATATCCCTAGTCGACTACTAGAATCCCCTAGTCGACTCCTGAAATAAACTCAACTCTCTGCATCACAGTTTTAGTCGACTTAACATACTGTTAGTCGACTTGACATGTCTGTTAGTCGACTACTATTTCAACCTAGTCGACTAACTTTCCCTGAATCAGAAACCCAACTCTCTGTTACACAGTTTTAGTCGACTATACCCTACTGTTAGTCGACTAACCCGTCTATTAGTCGACTACTATTCCAACCTAGTCGACTAACTTATGGTTGTCTGTTATAGTTAATTACCTCCTTGACTTTGTATCTTCCTTGATACATATACTATATATTGTTCTTACTTGTACTTCATAACTTGTACTTTATGACCTATTACTTGATGTATGTCATCTCTAGTCACTTCATATTTCCATTGATATGCTACTGCTTGTTTCATTCTTGTTCATATACTCTATCTGTGTTATGCCTACTTTCTTATCGTACACTATGCGTGGTTGACCCTCGAGGTCATTGAACTCTGGGTTTCTATTATATTATCATTGCTATATCGTTACTTCAGACTGTCAGTTTCATGTTTCCTTTTAACACATGTATATCATCTAACTTCCACTATGTTATCACCTGACCACTTGGCATGTTACTACCTAGTAAGAACCACTTGTTATGACATGACTTGCCCTGATTAATATCAATCTCTTGACTTGATTGGTTACTTGTTGGATATCATCATCTTGTCATGCTATCACTCTATACCCAGCATGATACACTCTTCTCACTCGCTACCCTCTTGCTTTACCATTCCATTGATTATGATAGTATTCTCGCTCTAGTCTTCATGTATTGTATTTCATGCTTTATATCTTTTATTGCTTTATGCTATGCGTGGCCGACCCTTCGTGTCGTCGTGGACTTGTTGGACTGGGACCATTGCTTTTACATTACCACTTGGTATTATTTTAGACCTGTCAGTATGTGCTACCATTTATCATATGTATATCACTTGGCAACTGTGTTATCATCTAACCACCTGCCATGCCACTATTTGGCAAGACCCTTTTATTATGTCATGACTTACCTGACTACTATCCATTCTTGATATGCTTGGTTGTTTACTAAATATCACCACTCTGTCATGCTATCACTTGACACCCAGCATGATGACTTGACTTGTGATTGTCATCTTTACGGGAATCCTGATTTGTTATCCTGTATCATGATCAGTGACCTGTATATTGTATTCCTGCTTTACATGCAGTGACCTGACTGTATAGTACTTATGTACTCCAGATTTCCTGATCATGTCCTGATTCTATTATTCCCGTAAAGTGATAATTAAACTAATAAATCCTAAAAAGGACCAACTTGTATTGGGTCGGGGGAAACATGCGGATATCGATATATGTTCGTGTTTACAGTGGCATTAGGTTGTGCACTATATCCGGTCTGACCTGAGGGCCACCAGGGGACCGAGGGGAGAGCTGGCTCCCTACATTCCTGTTTTAACGGGCATACATAAGTCCCTCCTCCTGGATAAGCCTTGCGGCTGGCTTCCGTTTCCATGCAACGGAGCAAACTTTGGCCGTGGTCCCGGGTATGTACGGGACCCACTGTAAACATAGTTCGTTGATACAACCGTTGTTTCCAATAACAACCTCAACTTTCTTATATATGGATGTATGTGAGTTGGGATATATACCGGTATATACCGAGACACATACCTAGATATATGGGTTAGACGAGTAATAATAATAAGACACCTGTTATGATTTCTGTTATAGATACCTGTTATGTTATGACTCCTATTATACCTGTTATGTCATAATCCTTGTTATGATTCCTGTATTCTTGTTAGACTTGATACATGATGATTCTAGTTCCTGCTTTACCTCTTACATGTTTCTATCATAACCGCTTTGTTATTATTCCTTCGACTTACTAGTCTTGTAAAGCCGTAACTCAAGCTTACACACAGTCTTTCCATCTTTATTTCGTTATACTTCCATTACTTGCTGGTTCATGTTTCTTATACTGATTCTAACCCTCTTATTCATGTTTCTTAGCCATTTGGCTGTAGCCTGTTATTATTGGGAGGTCCTGACTCCCTTGGATTTGTATGTTCAGGTTTAGAAGCTGGATCGAAGTGGAGCCATCCACAGTAGATTGAGCTTTCTTTTGAGTGCAGTCAGATTAGCTCCAGTTCCTTCGTGCCAGCCATCTCTTTTTGACTCACGAGATCTTCATCCTTCTCGTGAGCATTTTGTGTTTATATTGTATATTTTACTTTTGGACTTGTTTATGATAAAAGACACATGTAATGTGTAGTTGTTTATCATACTGTGATAGCTTTGTATATGTACTTTTATGTTGGCATATGTATGTACACCACGCTTCGTGTTGTACTCTGATTCCTTGTTGTACTTTTATGCTTAGCGTATATACGTGGGGGCTTCTCTGACCTACGTATATACGTCGCAGTGACGTCCCCGTATCCGTGGAATTGGGGCGTTACAGGATGGTATCAGAGCTTAGGCTCTCAAACCTAAAGTACAATCAAGCAGCAAATTATCGTAATTTGCTAATGCCAACAACAACGTACAAAGTTATCTAGTCCTTCTTGATTTTTCTAGTTCTTCTTGATCTTTCCTTCATATCCTAAACTCCTTCCATTCTTCCAACTCTTTCCAGTTATCTTTCATCAACTAAGGTATGGACACTGGGCAAGCATCAAAGGTTTCCCGTGGAAAGGAACGACGATTGGAGAAGAAGAGTGAGAACCAAGTGCAGAACAAGTCGATTAAGAAGGCTTTGCAGTTGATGAGGAGGGCCTTGCAGTTGATGAATGAAGTGAACGAAGGAGGTGCGACCAGGACAATCAATGGCCCGAAGATCAAGCGACCGTTCAAACGTCCTCTTCCTGGGAACACATGCAATTTCTGCCACAAACCGGACATTTTAAGAGGGATTGCCGAATGGCCAATGGGTTATGTTTGGCATGTGGGAAAGAGAGTCATGTGATAAGGAATTGCCCACACAGGAAGTTTGGACAGGTGGCACCAGTCAGACCAGCTCGTTCAGCCCCAGCTTTTCCAGCCCCGCCACCAAGGAGGAATCCAGAACCTGTTCCACCCCAACAGAATGATCAGCAGCAGAGGGGAGTGAAAACTGGAGCAGATCAGAGTAGAGCAGAGGCATCAGACAGTGCAGCGGAGCGTGAGGACCAGTGTCCAGATCCGGAACCTTAGGGATGTCATGGTAACCACTACCCCAGATCTTGTATTTGAGTTGGTTGTTATTCTAAATATTTTTCCTTGTCATTCTATCATTGTTCATTCTAGTCCCTCATGTGTTCATCTTATCCCCTGTTTGGTTTTATGAGGCCTTTATTCCAGCCATTGTCCCCTTTGTATTCAATTTACCCCTTAGCGAAATTGCAAGGACGCAATTTTTGTAAGGTGGGTGGATTGTAATACCCCGTTCCCGGAATACGTACTTAATTTCGTATTCAGATTTTCGGTCGTATTTTTCGATTTGTTTCCCGTATTTATTCTGTATTATGAATTCCTTATATGATTGTTTTGTCTTGGATTTGGATTCGTGGTCTCGGGGTCAGCCCCAGTCTGAACCAGGGACCCGATCATAGTATATTATTCGATATGGTCTTTCCGGTGATTAGATTTGACCGATTTCAGTTTCAAATATTATTTTCCATTATTATAAATTTCTATGATTTTCTGGATTTTCTTGAATAAAAGGAATTTCTTCAAAACCGGTGTCGGCCAGTGCCGCTGACCGATTCCTGGATTTTTATTTCACAAACGGTTTGGAATTTCTCAATGATTCTTTAGACTTTATTTCTTAGAATATATTTTCTACCTACATGCTTTTTCTGAGGATTTTATAATTTTATGAAAATTCCAACGGAGTCGGTAGATAACTGGTTCCGGGATTTTTAGTTTTAAAACTATAAAGTATTTCTTAAAACGGATTTCACCATTATTCTTAATATAATATTGTGGATTTTTGATAATTATTTCGGGTCGTTCCGAGATACTTGAATTCGGACGATTCCGGTATTTTCCGAAATGTTTTCCGTATCCTCGATTTAAACCCGGGTATCTGTCCTTTCAATATTTTCCAATTCTAATTCCAAGAAAATATCTTCTCATTTCAATTTCTTTTCCATTTTTCCTTTTCCTTTATTTCCTTCTTTCCTCCACAAGCTAAAGCATTTCCATTTTTCAAATTCCAATAATTCCTCACTCTTCCACACACTTCCCACAAAAATATCTCTCTTTCTCTCTCTCTTCCATGGCCGGCCAAGTGGCCAAGAAAAGGACACTCACCCCCTTCTCCACTTTGCAAATAACCCCCTCTCATCTACTCTAATTTCACCACCTTCACAAATTCCAAATCATATATAAACATTCCTTTACAATTCCATCTCTTTTTTTTCACTTCACAAAAGAAATCCCCTTCACCAAAATCCTCCTCCATCTCAGCTCAACCTCCAACTTCAAGAGCTTCATCTAGGGCATCATCAAGGTCTTCATCTTCAACCACCAACTCCCAAAGCAACACCAAGATCATCTTCTCCACATCAAGCAACTCCAACTTCAACAACTACTTTTGGATTGAGGCCATCATCTCCACCTTGGGATCCTTTCAAGACTACAAAGCTTCACCTAACCAATCCTTGTGAGTATTTTTACTCACCAAGACTTGTTTCATTCCTAAGCATACTTGTATCTCCATATCTTGTGTTCATATGTCATAAAAATCCTATTTTTAGACCATCCAACACAACCAGCAGATTCTGCTCTGTATTCTGTTTTTCCCCACGATTAGTCGACTTGACCTAGAACCTAGTCGACTAGAAACCCTTAGCTGAAACGTAGCCTTTTCTGACTTCACAGTTTTAGTCGACTAGATATCCCTAGTCGACTACTAGAATTCCCCTAGTCGACTCCTGAAATAAACTCAACTCTCTGCATCACAGTTTTAGTCGACTTAACATAACTGTTAGTCGACTTGACATGTCTGTTAGTCGACTACTATTTCAACCTAGTCGACTAACTTTCCCTGAATCAGAAACCCAACTCTCTGTTACACAGTTTTAGTCGACTATACCCTACTGTTAGTCGACTAACCCGTCTATTAGTCGACTACTATTCCAACCTAGTCGACTAACTTATGGTTGTCTGTTATAGTTAATTACCTCCTTGACTTTGTATCTTATCCTTGATACATATACTATATATTGTTCTTACTTGTACTTCATAACTTGTACTTTATGACCTATTACTTGATGTATGTCATCTCTAGTCACTTCATATTTCCATTGATATGCTACTGCTTGTTTCATTCTTGTTCATATACTCTATCTGTGTTATGCCTACTTTCTTATCGTACACTATGCGTGGTTGACCCTTCGAGGTCATTGAACTCTGGGTTTCTATTATATTATCATTGCTATATCGTTACTTCAGACTGTCAGTTTCATGTTTCCTTTTAACACATGTATATCATCTAACTTCCACTATGTTATCACCTGACCACTTGGCATGTTACTACCTAGTAAGAACCACTTGTTATGACATGACTTGCCCTGATTAATATCAATCTCTTGACTTGATTGGTTACTTGTTGGATATCATCATCTTGTCATGCTATCACTCTATACCCAGCATGATACACTCTTCTCACTCGCTACCCTCTTGCTTTACCATTCCATTGATTATGATAGTATTCTCGCTCTAGTCTTCATGTATTGTATTTCATGCTTTATATCTTTTATTGCTTTATGCTATGCGTGGCCGACCCTTCGTGGTCGTTGGACTTGTTGGACTGGGACCATTGCTTTTACATTACCACTTGGCATTATTTTAGACCTGTCAGTATGTGCTACCATTTATCATATGTATATCACTTGGCAACTGTGTTATCATCTAACCACCTGCCATGCCACTATTTGGCAAGACCCTTTTATTATGTCATGACTTACCTGACTACTATCCATTCTTGATATGCTTGGTTGTTTACTAAATATCACCACTCTGTCATGCTATCACTTGACACCCAGCATGATGACTTGACTTGTGATTGTCATCTTTACGGGAATCCTGATTTGTTATCCTGTATCATGATCAGTGACCTGTATATTGTATTCCTGCTTTACATGCAGTGACCTGACTGTATAGTACTTATGTACTCCAGATTTCCTGATCATGTCCTGATTCTATTATTCCCGTAAAGTGATAATTAAACAAATAAATCCTAAAAAGGACCAACTTGTATTGGGTCGGGGGAAACATGCGGAGATCGATATATGTTCGTGTTTACAGTGGCATTAGGTTGTGCACTATATCCGGTCTGACCTGAGGGCCACCAGGGGACCGAGGGGAGAGCTGGCTCCCTACATTCCTGTTTTAACGGGCATACATAAGTCCCTCCTCCTGGATAAGCCTTGCGGCTGGCTTCCGTTTCCATGCAACGGAGCAAACTTTGGCCGTGGTCCCGGGTATGTACGGGACCCACTGTAAACATAGTTCGTTGATACAACCGTTGTTTCCAATAACAACCTCGACTTTCTTATATATGGATGTATGTGAGTTGGGATATATACCGGGTATATACCGAGACACATACCTAGATATATGGGTTAGACGAGTAATAATAATAAGACACCTGTTATGATTTCTGTTATAGATACCTGTTATGTTATGACTCCTATTATACCTGTTATGTCATAATCCTTGTTATGATTCCTGTATTCTTGTTAGACTTGATACATGATGATTCTAGTTCCTGCTTTACCTCTTACATGTTTCTATCATAACCGCTTTGTTATTATTCCTTCGACTTACTAGTCTTGTAAAGCCGTAACTCAAGCTTACACACAGTCTTTCCATCTTTATTTCGTTATACTTCCATTACTTGCTGGTTCATGTTTCTTATACTGATTCTAACCCTCTTATTCATGTTTCTTAGCCATTTGGCTGTAGCCTGTTATTATTGGGAGGTCCTGACTCCCTTGGATTTGTATGTTCAGGTTTAGAAGCTGGATCGAAGTGGAGCCATCCACAGTAGATTGAGCTTTCCTTTGAGTGCAGTCAGATTAGCTCCAGTTCCTTCGTGCCAGCCATCTCTTTTTGACTCACGAGATCTTCATCCTTCTCGTGAGCATTTTGTGTTTATATTGTATATTTTACTTTTGGACTTGTTTATGATAAAAGACACATGTAATGTGTAGTTGTTTATCATACTGTGATAGCTTTGTATATGTACTTTTATGTTGGCATATGTATGTACACCACGCTTCGTGTTGTACTCTGATTCCTTGTTGTACTTTTATGCTTAGCGTATATACGTGGGGGCTTCTTCTGACCTACGTATATACGTCGCAGTGACGTCCCCGTATCCGTGGAATTGGGGCGTTACAGCTGCAGAATATAATTCCGAGTTTGAAAATATCTTCGGGATTAAGGATAGCTCTGGTAAGACCGGATGTGGCTAACACTTCAGAACAGACTCTGAGAATTATAAATGTCCCAAGAGAACCTTTCCCGCGTCATCATCCCAGCGTAAATCAAATTTTGACCGCTACATACTTTCATTTGAGATTAGCCATGTTTATTTTTATTCTCCACGCATTATTCATTCTCTTGAAGATAAGAACATGGCAGCAGTTGGAGGCCGGGTCAGGATGTTTGGGCAGCTTCAGGGATGCCAGAAACCATCAGCCCCATCACGTGACAACTTTTATTTTGATGTTCTCTTCTCGCTCACTTATCGATCCCTCTACAGTTGTTGCTCTCAGTGACCGGAGCACATCACGTGCTCGCCCAATCCCATTCCCCATTTCTCCTTTCCCTTCAAAAACACCCCGGCAACTAGACACCCCCAAAAGTTTCACCCCAACCGACATCCATATTAATCGCCACCATCCATTTTTAATAATAATTAAAAAACATGGATTTCAATTTTAATTAATTAACACCAAAAAGAAACAATAATAACAAACACAAAACTAATTGTGGTAGATGATCTCCGGCTCCCTCGATGCACTCCCTCCGACGGCGACGGCGGCATTCTCGCCGCGAAGGAGGTGGATCTGCCGCCCCGTTCATCGACTCGCCGCCGACAGACACCCCCTTCTTCCTGCTGCCGCTGCTAATGTGCGCCGCCGGTGGTGGCGGGAAGTCGGAGGAGGAGGAAGATGACGTGGATGACGACAGCGACTGGTTCGGTACCAAGTTGGTGGTGAAATTGGTAGAGGCCGCTCTCGACCGCTTGCTTCTCGCGCATCGGCCGGGGATGGCGGTGGTGGGGTCCACCCGGATCTGAGTGTTTGCGGGGAGGTAGATGGCGGCGGAGGAGGCTGGGTAGGGGACGTCAGAGAATGAGTCTTCTACGAACTTCTACAGCCATTCCAGCTCCGCTGCTTCCTCAGCCTGCAATTGAATATTTTTTATTTATTTTATTTTCATTTTTTTTTACTTAATTCACCATGCCTCAACATCAAAGCAGCCAAGAACCAGAAACTCACGGGAATGTAGATGTCGCCGGCGAAGCTACTGACATGGGAGCCGGATTCTCCGGCAAAGGGTCGGCTCCCGGTGACTAAAGAAGTCTCCGCCGCTTGATAATTGACTACATGATTGTCTACGGCAGCGGCCGATGACCCAGAGAAAACTTCGTGGTTGGAGAAATCAAGAAGATCGTCAACACGCAGGGTGTCGGTCGACGGCAGTCCGCACAAGCAAGCCGTAGCGGGATTCCCTGCAAAAGAGACCACCTCGACGCCATTTCAAACCCAAAGAGAGAAAATGAGTGCTTCTGGTAGTTACTGTGTTTCTTTGAAAGGGAAGGGAGCAGAAGAGGGAGAGAAACAGTGATAAAGAAGGGGCTCAGTGATGCCAGCCACACTCACTCAATTCTTGCACTTTGTTTGTTAATAATCGAAGGGGCAATAACAACAAGTATTCAGCAGCAAGGAAGAATCAATAGCAAAGGCAAGAAGAAAGATAATAATGAAGTGAAGAGGGAAGATGCAGAGAGTAGTGTATCCCATTCTTGAAGGAAATAATCCTTGCATGCCACTAATTTAGCAAAACGTGCCACAAATCCTTGCCACTAATTTAGCAAACGTGCTAAATTAATCTTGCCACTAATTTAGCAAATGTGCTAAATTAATCTAGCCAGTAATTTAGCAAATGTGCTAAATTAATCTAGCCAGTAATTTAGCACATATACAGTATTTTTAGCACACCATGTTTAGGTTAGTTACCTTGTGTGATCGGCCTGATTGAAGGCAGTCTTTTCTTTCCATTTTGTTCTCCATTTAGTTGTCTTTAAAAGCAGAGAATTATACAATGAAAAGCAAGCCAAAAAGTTTTTGCAGCTTCAATTCGTGTGAGTAATCTTGTAGCTTAGCTGTGAATCTCGTCGGCAACGTGCGCGTTGAATCTTCGGCGAGGTTCTAACAAGTGGTATCAGAGCGAGGCTATCGAAGATGTCTGGGAAGAAGGTCAACGACGGCGCCTCCAAAGATGGTGTGGTGTACCAGCGGGTGATTCGTGAGGTGAGCGGGGAGTAAGTATCCTGTCCTCACCAAGACCAATTACTCAGAGTGGGCACTCCTGATGAAGGTGAAGTTGAAGGCGAGAGCGTTGTGGACCGTCATCGAGGATGGCGCCGATCCGCAAGAGGAGATGATGGCGCTGGACGCCTTGTGCAGCGCGGTGCCACCAGAGATGATTCCGACGATCGCCAAGAAGGAGACGGCAAAGGAGGCCTGGGACACGATCGCGACCTTGAGGGTCGGAGATGATCGAGTGAAGAAGTCAACGGCGCAGCAGCTTCGCCGAAAGTTCGATCTCGCCGTATTCGAGGACGGCGAGACAGTCGAGGACTTCGCGCTACGCCTGAACAACATGGCGGCACAACTCGCCACCATGGATGAAGAAGTGGAGGAAGCCAAGGTTGTCGCAAAGATACTCCGAAGCCTGCCACCCCGGTTCAAGCAGATCGCCATTGCGATTAAGACATTGCTCGATATTTCGACCATGTCTGTCGCCGATCTCACCGGGCGTTTGAAAGAGGCCGAGGAGGCGTTCGAAGAAGCGCCGGCGTCATTACAACATGAGGGAAAGCTGTACCTCACGGAAGAGGAGTGGGACGCGCGACGGAAGAAGCGCGAGATGGAGAACCACTCCGGCGGCGGTGCAAGCGGTGGCAGAGGCAGAGCAGGACGGCGCGGAGGAGGAAGACGAGGACGCGGGCGCGCACGCGGAGACTCATCACCAGGTGGGCAGTCAAAACCCACTGGGGACGAGTGCCGGCGTTGCGGGAAGATGGGTCACTGGGCTCGCGAATGCCGATCCAGGCCCAAACAGGAGCAAGCCCATACCGTCCAAGATGAGGCAGAAGCCTCGCTCCTACTCGCGAAAATCTCGTCCATTTCCCCGCCGCCGAAATCTGAAGTGCAATCTTCCGATGGAGCCCCGGCGACCTCACCACTGACTGATGTTCCACTCTCGCAGTCTGTTTCGGTCGGGTTGGGAGCGGAACAGAGGCATGGCGGCTCCGAATCAGAGGCGACGACACACACCCAGATCGAGATCTGGGAGCAGCAAGTGTTCACTCAACTCGGAGAAGAGAAGAATCGGGAGGCGGAGTCCTGGGTCCTGGACACTGGCGCGACGAATCACATGTCCGGATCAAGGACCGCATTCTCGAGGATGGACACGGCGGTACTCGGCACCGTGCGGTTCGGCGATGACTCCGTGGCGCAGATAGAAGGCCGGGGAACCATCACTTTCTCCTGCAAGAACGGCGAGCTCCGATCGTTCCCTGGTGTCTATTTCATCCCTCGACTAACTACGAACATTGTAAGTGTAGGACAGCTCGATGAAAGGGGCTACAAGATTGACATCAAAGACGGAGTGATGCAGATCAGGGAACCCGATGGAAGGCTGCTGGCAATGGTGAAGCGGGCGGCCAACAGACTGTACACTCTCCACGTCAAGATAGCAGAGACAAGATGCTTGGCGGTGCGCAGTCGCGGCGACGAGGTGGCGTGGCGCTGGCACGAGCGGTTCGGGCACGTCAACATGACAGCGCTCCGGAAGCTAGCTCGGGTGGAGTTGGTACGCGGCTTGCCTGTGATAGGGCAGGTAGAGGAGCTGTGCGAGGCGTGCCAGGCCGGCAAGCAGCGGCGAAACTCGTTCCTGGCTCAGGCAGAATTCCGGGCAAAGCAGTGCCTTGAGCTGGTACACGGTGACCTGTGCGGCCCAATTGCGCCGGCAACACAAGGGGAAACAAGTACTTCTTGCTCCTGGTGGACGATCTCAGCAGATACATGTGGCTAGCCGTGATTCCTTCAAAGGATCGTGCAGCGGCCGAAATCAAGGAGATCCAAGCTCGAGCGGAAGGCGAGTCCGGGCTCAAGCTGAAGGCGCTTCGCACTGATCGGGGCGGCGAATTCACCGCAGCCGAGTTCGCGGAGTACTTCGCAGCCGAAGGAGTCCATCGCCAACACACCGCGCCGTACAGCCCACAACAGAATGGTGTCGTCGAGCGTCAAAACGGCACGGTGATGGCAACGGCGAGAAGCATGCTCAAGGCGAAAGGATTGCCCGGATGGTTCTGGGGCGAGGCGGTAAGCACTGCAGTATATGTGCTCAACAGGTGCCCGACGAAGAGCGTGGACAACATGACGCCGTTTGAGGCGTGGCACGGGAAGAAGCCGGCGGTTCATCACCTCAAGACGTTCGGATGCATCGTGTACGTCCGCAACACGACGCCGCATCTGAAGAAACTCGAAGATCGGGGGCGCAAGATGATCTTCGTCGGCTACGAGCGCGGCTCCAAGGCCTACCGTGCTTACGATCCTGTCACGAAGCGTGTCCATGTGACACGCGACGTGGCGTTCGACGAGCAGGCCCAGTGGGACTGGGGTGCCGGCGGCGACGATGGAGAGCCGAGTGGCGGTGATGACGTCTTCACGATCGAATACGCCACCACGGGCCAGGCGACTCCGACGGCTGTCGATACAGAAGAGGCGCCAGCACACCAGACTCCGGGGGGGGCCTGACAACGTAGCGGAGCAACACGATGAGTTTGACGACGAGAACTTGGATGCGGACCATGACTACGACGCACCGCTCCGGTTCCGTAGTGTCAACGACATCATCGGGCCGGCCCCACCGCGTGGCTTCGCACAACGCGCCCTGCTGGCAGAGGAGCCGCTTGGAACAAGCAACTGGGGGCTCTGGTTCGGCAGGAAGAAGGGAAATCAAGCACAGCTAACAGGTTTCAGCGATGCTGATTTTGCTGGAGACGTTGATGCTAGAAAGAGCACAACTGGAGTCATCTTCATGCTGGCGGAAAGCCCAATTTCATGGCAGTCGAAGAAGCAGCAGATTGTGGCGCAATCCAGCTGTGAATCGGAGTACATTGCTGCGGCAAATGCGACCTGCCAGGCGTTGTGGCTCGCTCAAGTGCTGGGAGAAATGCAGGGGTCCAAGCCGAGCGTTCCTCTGCTTAAAGTGGACAACAAGTCAGCCATCGCCCTGATCAAGAACCCGGTTCTCCATGAACAGAGTAGGCACATCGAGGTAAAGTACCATCTGGTCCGAAAATGCGAAGAAAAGGGTCTAATCAAGGTACAGTTCGTCAGGAGTGAAGAACAACTCAGTGATATCCTGACGAAGTCATTGGGCAGGGCAAAATTTCAAGAATTTCGCTCAAAGATCGGCATGATCAATGTGGCTGAAGGTGCACGACAAGGCTTAGGAGGAGATTGAAGGAAATAATCCTTGCATGCCACTAATTTAGCAAAACGTGCCACAAATCCTTGCCACTAATTTAGCAAACGTGCTAAATTAATCTTGCCACTAATTTAGCAAATGTGCTAAATTAATCTAGCCAGTAATTTAGCAAATGTGCTAAATTAATCTAGCCAGTAATTTAGCACATGTACAGTATTTTTAGCACACCATGTTTAGGTTAGTTACCTTGTGTGATCGGCCTGATTGAAGGCAGTCTTTTCTTTCCATTTTGTTCTCCATTTAGTTGTCTTTAAAAGCAGAGAATTATACAATGAAAAGCAAGCCAAAAAGTTTTTGCAGCTTCAATTCGTGTGAGTAATCTTGTAGCTTAGCTGTGAATCTCGTCGGCAACGTGCGCGTTGAATCTTCGGCGAGGTTCTAACAATTCTCTCCCAACTCTCATCCCTTGGCCTTTTATGTCTGCTCGCTTTCACCTCCCCCACTCCCTCCCCCATGATTTTCCCCACTCCCCATGTAAGACCTCTTCATTTAACACATTATATATCCTCTTGTAATTAATTAAAAATAATTAATAGCTGAACACAGTTGGACTTGTCCTGTAATTAAGTTAGAATTTACTTATTCTCGCGTTAAAGTCAGCTTAGCAGCTAATTATGTATCACAATTGGTTAAATTACTGTGGGTAGAATGGTTGGGTGCCGGAGGTGGGGACCATCCCCGCACCTCGCGCCGTTTACTTTTTTTTTCCCGCTTTCACCCCTTCCCACTCGCTCCCCCGTCCACCGTATACTTCGATGTTGACGGTGTGTGATTAGGACTGTAAATGGTACCCGAAAACCCGATCCGATTTTTTACTAACGGATCGGGTTTGGATCTAAAAAGTAGACCCGAAATGCTTATTGGGTCGGGTTTGGATATTACTATTTCAAACCCGAAACCCGATAACAAACCCGAAAAGAGAGTAAATGCTATAAATGGTACTTATCATCATACATTTCTCCATATTTAAATTAGTAAAATTATAAAAATGAGAACTTGTTCATATATTATAAAAGTAAAGTGTATAAACTTTCATTTTGCATCTAATAAAATTGAAATACAACTTTAAAAAATAACTCTCATTGAAACTTTAATACACCTATTTAAAATCCGAATCCGACCCGAACCCGATAAGAAAGAAGAGATTCCCACCCGAACCCGAGTCCGAACCCGAATTCCTTATCGGGTTTGGGTTCGGATATGGCATGGATCCGACCCGAACCCGACCCGTTTACACCAGTGTGATCAATCCAAACAGTCCGAACGGACGCCCTCCGGATCTGACGTGGCATCTGACAAGGCAGCAACTCAGTGACCAGCTGCAGCTGCTCGTTCTCGCTTGGTACGAAAAGGCGGGGACCACTGTGTCGCTGATAGAAAAATGGGGGGTGGGAGCAATGATGGCCGCTGGATTGGGAGAATCCGATGGAGATGGTTGTGCGTGTGGGTGTGGGGCCCGCAACAGGTGAGAGGGCTGCCGTATGGGGAGAGGACAGTCGCAGCAACGGGCATCGAATCACGTGAGGGGGCTGGGGATCCGGAGGGCGAATTCACAGACACCCCCGCCCCACGTGCGCACGTGCTCACTCGTGTTCGCGATAAACGCCCTGCACGTGACCGACTTAGTTATTTTTATTAATGATCACGTTAATTAATAACTTGGACGTAGAATACGATGGAGGCCAGTGGAACAGGACAAGAGAATAGGGGAGTGTTCCGGTGTTCCGCGAGGTAGCGGATGCGCCTGCCGACAGAGGAAGGACCCCCCGTGGGTACGTGACCACCGGCGCTGGCGGTGTGGTGCTCCGCGGGGAGCCAATAGTACGACACGTGTACGGATGCTGTACGACACGTGTACTGATGCTGACGGGTCAACGTAGCGCCTGGGGCCATGGGTATTGGGACCACATTATACGTTAGCAAGGGGTGTGTAGCTTTCCGAGCGACATGGATGGCCTCGCCTCGTGATGATTGCTAGTTTTTGCTAGTGATATTGAGCTACTTGAGAACTCTAATGAGATCAACAATTACGAGGGCAGAGTCGTAACTTGACAATTAATTTCAAATTTAAGTTACAAATATTTGAGAACTCGCGATTTATGCTCTGATTTCTCATATATCAGGATTCGCGAATTGAATAAGTTGTTCGCAAATTAACCAAAAAAATAAAAATAAAGGGATGATTCAAATAACAATTGTTTTTGTTTGGCTACATGACCGAGTTGGTGGAAGAAGAAGAATCAAGAAGTCAATTCAGTTGCACGACAACCCATGTACTCCACATCTCCTCAGACTCTTCTTGGGATTCGGAGCCTAATGCAAAGCATTACTTCACCAATAACCTCATTTACACATATTATAATCCTAGGAACAATAACATGAGAAACTATAGAAACTCATAAGCAATGGAAACATATTGGCTTATATATATATATATATATATATATATATATATATATATATATAATATATATATATTATATATTATATTATATATATATATATATATGAGAAAAATGTATTTCAGCCCGCGGGCTGAGAGTATTCTCTCAGCCTGCGGTGACGTGGCTCAATTTGTCACCTCACTGACTTGCGGCCCGCTTTTAGGTAGAAGTTAAATTACCAAATACCCCTTATGATAACTTTTCCTTATTGTTTATTATTATTTTTCCCCCCTTTTATTTTTTGCCGCTCTTTATATGATATAAATTACTTTTCACCCTATTTCCTGACCTCTTTTTGAAAGATCTAGTTCACCTTTTCAGTCTGCGATAAACTTTTTCTGAAAATATAAAATCTTTTGAGATCAATTTTTTTCTGCAAAATATTTAATGTCGACGTCTGAGCAGTATACCGGCGATCTTAATATGGAAGATATTGCATCTGGTTCTACTTTCTCTCAGAATATTGAAATCTTGAAGGGTTGACATCTCTGCATGCCGATCAACAGGTTTTAATTGTATATCTATTTTAAAAACAATTTCTTAAATATTTAATGTTTTCTCTTTAGACTATGAGGTACTGCGACCGTTTTAATATTCGGTCGCAATCTTATTTGAAAATAATCTCGGCTGTGAATTCTTTTTTTCTATGGTATGCGTCTTAGGTCGCAGTCTTTAGTAAGGAGTAATATATATTTCTTCACATAGGGATAACTGCGACTTAGGTCATAGTCTTTAATAAGGAGTAATATAGATTTCTTCACATGCGGATAACTGCGACTTAGATCGCAGTCTTTAGTAAGAATAATATAGATTTATTCAGATACTGATTACTGCGACTTAGGTCGCAGTCTTCAATAAGGAGTATTATAGATTTCATGCCGTATGTGAAATCTTATTTTTATTTACTGCGACTTAGGTCGCAGTCTTTAGTAAGAAGTAATATAGATTTCTTCTCATACGGATAACTGCGACCTTGGTCGCAACAGCTGATAAGAAGTTGTAACGCCCCGATCCCGGCGGATACGGGGACGTCACTGCAACGTATATACGTAGGTAAGAACTACCCTCCCGTATATACGCTAAGCATCAGTACAGACAAGAATCAGAGTACGGAAGCAATGGTGCATTATACATTCCAACGCATGAGTACAATTACAAAGTTATCACCAGAAGTGATCCAATATTACATGAATATTACATCACTGATATGCGCAAATGCGGGAATACATGGAAATGTACATATATGAACAGTATAAAGGACTTGGAAATGTACAAGTATAAACAGAAAAGGGTACTCACGAGTTTATAAAGGAAAACTCGAGAGACCCACAAGGGGGCCTGGAAGGGTGGAGCTCTGGATGATCGGCTGGGGATCCACGCTACCGCTGCGCCACTCTGATCCACAACAGGGAGAATCTACACGCTCCAAGCTCCAAGATCTGGACATGAGGATCCAGGGGAGTCAAATGACACTCCCCAGGCGAGTAGTACCAATACCAAGTGGCGAAGCAGGGTGAGTACAAGTATGCATATAACAAATGATATCAAGTAAGAAATACTCAGGGGACAGATAGGTTAGAGCAGATATGAACAGGTGTGGCATAATAATCATAAAACAGGAAATTCGAATAAAACCAAGGACGAGTACATCTGATTGTATGGTTTTAGATCACGTTCTATGAGTCTAGTACATCGAAGGAATAATCCAAACAAGGAAACCCTCATCTATATACCTTTATCTCATATCATCGTAATCTAAGCACATACAACCTGAGTTACAAGGTGGTCATAACATAATACTCATAAAACAGGAAATCCGATATAAAGTCCGGAACAAGTAATTATGGTAAGGCACATCACAGATTCATAGCCGTTTAAGTTGCAGGCTTTAGTATGCGTCCCATTCCACATACCTCTACTTACAACTTAAAGAGCCGGTTATTACGACACTTTATTATTACTCGTCTTACCCATATATCTAGGTATGTGTCTCGGTATATATCCCAACTCACATACATCCATATATAAGCTAGTCGAGGGTTGTTAACGGAAGTAGATGGAGAACTGATATCACTTCTTATAGTAGTTCCCATACACCTGGGACCAGTTTGAGGGCCCTAAGTCCCCCTAACACGCATCTTCTGTGGGCCCAAAGTCCCACTAACACGAATCGTCAATATTTTATTCCATTACTATAAGCAAGGTATCATTCCGGCATCCATCACTTCCTCCCATTCCCCATACAAGTTGTCCTTTTTTATGGTTTATTAACATAATTATCAGATTAGGGAATGAGCAGGATCATAACAAGTCATAACAAGAATCATAACTGGAATCATAACTGGAGTACATAACAAGAGATCAGGTACTACATTCCCTTAACGTGATAATCAAGAGGTCAAGTGTATCATGCCTTGGTTTAATAGATAGCATGATAAGAGGGTGAAATGGTTCATTAACAAGTCATGAAGTACAATATACAATTACATGAACTAAGTATAAGATCCACATTTAAGATAGTAATTAACTATAACAGACAGCCAAAGTTAGTCGACTAGGATAGATGGGGGTAGTCGACTAATAGTGGTCTCTAGTCGACTAACAGTATGATCTAGTCGACTAAAACTGGGTTCAGAGAGTTGGAGTTGGAATCTGGTTTCAGGAAAAGTTAGTCGACTAGGATGGAAAGAGTAGTCGACTAGCAGTGATTTCAAGTCGACCAACAGACACTCTAAGTCGACTAAAACTGTGTAACAGAGAGTTGAGTTTCTGATTCAGGAAAAGTTAGTCGACTAGGGTCAAGGGAGTAGTCGACTAATCGAGGTTTCTAGTCGACTAATAAATAACCTAAGTCGACTAAAACTGTGTTCTAGAAAAGGTTAAGTTTCAACTAAGGGTTTCAAGTCGACTAGTCCTTAGGTCAAGTCGACTAATCGTGGTCTGAAAACAGAGTTCAGAACAGAATCTGATGGTTGTGTTTGATAGTCAAATAACATGATTTAAAGACACAAATGTACAAGATATGGAAACATAAACATACTAAGAATTGTATGAGTCTTGGTGAGTAAAAATACTCACTAGGAATGATTAATTGAAGCTTTACGAGTTCGGAAGGATCGCGGTCGACAATTATCACCAACTTGATCCTCAACGATATAGCCGACGAAGAAAGCTACGATCCCAATTCCAAAGTAGTGGTTGAAGTGGAGATGAAAACCTAGGTGATGTTTAGGAGTTGGTGGTTGAGGTTGAGATGAAGGAGGAATTAGGTGGAGACTATTTCTTTGGTGAAGTGAAGTGAAAAAAGGAATTAGAAATGAAAAGGAAAGTTTATATAGGGTTTGGATTTGTAAAGGAGATGCAAATAAGATAGAAGAGAGGGAGTTTTTGCAAATGAGGGGGGATGAGGTGTCCCTCTTTGGCCACTTGGCGGCCGCCGGCCATGGAAGAGAGAGAGAAAGAGAGGCATTAATGAGGAAGTTGGTGGAAGTGTGTGGAAGAAAATGGAATTTTGGAATTGTTGGAATTTTGGAAAATGGAATTCTTGTGGATTGTGGAGGAAGGAAGAGAAATAAGGAAAAAGGAAAAAGGAAAAGAATTTAAAAGTAGAAGATATTTTCTTGGACTTAGAAAATAAAATATTGAAAAGACAAATTCCCGGGTTTAAGTCGAGGATGCGGAAAACATTTCGGAAAATACCGAAATCGTCCCGAAATCAAGTATCTTGGAACGACTCGTAAAATTTACCAAAAATCAATAATAATATTTAAGACTCATGGTGAAATTCGTTTGGAGAAATAATTTATAGTTTAAAACTAAAAATCCCGGAATCAGTTAGCTACCGACTCCAGTGGAATTTTCATAAAACCATAAAATTCCCAGAAAAAGTATTTACGTAGAAAATATGATTCTAAGAATAATGTCTAAAGGAACTTTTAGAAATTCTAAAACGTTTGTAAACTAAAAATCCGGGAATCGGTCAGCAGCACTGGCCGACACCGGTTTGAAGATATTTAATTAAATTCAGGAAAATTCCAGAAAATCATATAAAATCTAAAATATAGGAAAATAATATTTGAAATTGAAATCGGTCAAATCTAATTACCGGAAAGACCAAATCAAGTAATACATTAGGATCGGGTCTTCGGTTCAGAGTAGGGCTGACTCCGAGTCCACGAATCCAAATTTAAGACAAAACAATCATATAAACAATTCATAATACAAAATAAGTACAGAAGGTAAATCGAAAAATACGATCAAAATCTGAATACGCAACTAAGTACGTATTCCGGGAGCGGGGTGTTACATTCCATCCACCTTACAAAAAATTGCGTCCTCGCAATTTCGGTAAGGGGTAAAATGAACACAAAGAGGTCAAGGGTGGAATTTATACCAATTAAGATATGAAGCACTATAGGTAGGGCTCTCAGGTCGACTGAACAATAATCATCCTCCGCACTTCCGGCTGTAAAATCTTTAGAATTCCAGTTGTACTGCATATTTGATAGCCCTCCGAGAATAAGCCAGAATACTGAAGATAAAGGAAATCCTGATAGTCCTGAGCATAATAATAAAGAAGACCGATAATTAAGAATCCCGAATACCAGGCACCAATCACTCTGAAAGAATATCCATAGAGAATCCCGACTGCTGACTTCTGAAAGATAGCCAGATCAGGATCAATCTGGAGAATACCAAGCTTCATAGAATTCGCCGAAGAGGTCATATAATAGCTTCATTCTGAACCAGCCACTACCTCTCTAGTCTAATCATATCTTAAGTTGGCATAAAGGCTTCATAAAACCAAAACAGGGAAAGGATAGGAGGGATTAGGAATCAAAGGAAGGATGGTCAAGAATAGATAACTCTGCACTTGTAGTTGGAATGTATAACCAAGACTCAAGTATTCCAGTTGCAATTTCTTTACCATTAATTTGCCCTCTGGACGTACTGAGGAAGTTAGAGCCTAGGCTCTGATACCATCCTGTAACGCCCCGATCCCGGCGGATACGGGGACGTCACTGCAACGTATATACGTAGGTCAGAACTACCCTCCCGTATATACGCTAAGCATCAGTACAGACAAGAATCAGAGTACGGAAGCAATGGTGCATTATACATTCCAACGCATGAGTACAATTACAAAGTTATCACCAGAAGTGATCCAATATTACATGAATATTACATCACTGATATGCGCAAATGCGGGAATACATGGAAATGTACATATATGAACAGTATAAAGGACTTGGAAATGTACAAGTATAAACAGAAAAGGGTACTCACGAGTTATAAAGGAAAACTCGAGAGACCCACAAGGGGCCTGGAAGGGTGGAGCTCTGGATGATCGGCTGGGGATCCACGCTACCGCTGCGCCACTGATCCACAACAGGGAGAATCTACACGCTCCAAGCTCCAAGACCTGGACATGAGGATCCAGGGGAGTCAAATGACACTCCCCAGGCGAGTAGTACCAATACCAAGTGGCGAAGCAGGGTGAGTACAAGTATGCATATAACAAATGATATCAAGTAAGAAATACTCAGGGGACAGATAGGTTAGAGCAGATATGAACAGGTGTGGCATAATAATCATAAAACAGGAAATTCGAATAAAAACAAGGACGAGTAAATCTGATTGTATGGTTTTAGATCACGGTTCTATGAGTCTAGTACATCGAAGGAATAATCCAAACAAGGAAACCCTCATCTATATACCTTTATCTCATATCATCGTAATCTAAGCACATACAACCTGAGTTACAAGGTGGTCATAACATAATACTCATAAAATAGGAAATCCGATATAAAGTCCGGAACAAGTAATTATGGTAAGGCACATCACAGATTCATAGCCGTTTAAGTTGCAGGCTTTAGTATGCGTCCCATTCCACATACCTCTACTTACAACTTAAAGAGCCGGTTATTACGACACTTTATTATTACTCGTCTTACCCATATATCTAGGTATGTGTCTCGGTATATATCCCAACTCACATACATCCATATATAAGCTAGTCGAGGGTTGTTAACGGAAGTAGATGGAGAAACTGATATCACTTCTTATAGTAGTTCCCAATACCTGGGACCAGTTTGAGGGCCCTAAGTCCCCCTAACACGCATCTTCTGTGGGCCCAAAGTCCCACTAACACGAATCGTCAATATTTTATTCCATTACTATAAGCAAGGTATCATTCCGGCATCCATCACTTCCTCCCATTCCCCATACAAGTTGCTTTTTTATGGTTTATTAACATAATTATCAGATTAAGGAATGAGCAGGATCATAACAAGTTATAACAAGAATCATAACTGGAATCATAACTGGAGTACATAACAAGAGATCAGGTACTACATTCCCTTAACGTGATAATCAAGAGGTCAAGTGTATCATGCCTTGGTTTAATAGATAGCATGATAAGAGGGTGAAATGGTTCATTAACAAGTCATGAAGTACAATATACAATTACATGAACTAAGTATAAGATCCACATTTAAGATAGTAATTAACTATAACAGACAGCCAAAGTTAGTCGACTAGGATAGATGGGGTAGTCGACTAATAGTGGTCTCTAGTCGACTAACAGTATGATCTAGTCGACTAAAACTGGGTTCCAGAGAGTTGGAATCTGGTTTCAGGAAAAGTTAGTCGACTAGGATGGAAAGAGTAGTCGACTAACAGTTTCAAGTCGACCAACAGACACTCTAAGTCGACTAAAACTGTGTAACAGAGAGTTGGGTTTCTGATTCAGGAAAAGTTAGTCGACTAGGGTCAAGGGAGTAGTCGACTAATCGAGGTTTCTAGTCGACTAATAAATAACCTAAGTCGACTAAAACTGTGTTCTAGAAAAGGTTAAGTTTCAACTAAGGGTTCAAGTCGACTAGTCCTTAGGTCAAGTCGACTAATCGTGGTCTGAAAACAGAGTTCAGAACAGAATCTGATGGTTGTGTTTGATAGTCAAATAACATGATTTAAAGACACAAATGTACAAGATATGGAAACATAAACATACTAAGAATTGTATGAGTCTTGGTGAGTAAAAATACTCACTAGGAATGATTAATTGAAGCTTTACGAGTTCGGAAGGATCGCGGTCGACAATTATCACCAACTTGATCCTCAACGATATAGCCGACGAAGAAAGCTACGATCCCAATTCCAAAGTAGTGGTTGAAGTGGAGATGAAAACCTAGGTGATGTTTAGGAGTTGGTGGTTGAGGTTGAGATGAAGGAGGAATTAGGTGGAGACTATTTCTTTGGTGAAGTGAAGTGAAAAAAGGAAGTAGAAATGAAAAGGAAAGTTATATAGGATTTGGATTTGTAAAGGAGATGCAAATAAGATAGAAGAGAGGGGATTTTTGCAAATGAGGGGGGATGAGGTGTCCCTCTTTGGCCACTTGGCCGGCCATGGAAGAGAGAGAGAAAGAGAGGCATTAATGAGGAAGTTGGTGGAAGTGTGTGGAAGAAAATGGAATTTTGGAATTGTTGGAATTTTGGAAAATGGAATTCTTGTGGATTGTGGAGGAAGGAAGAGAAATAAGGAAAAAGGAAAAAGGAAAAGAATTTAAAAGTAGAAGATATTTTCTTGGACTTAGAAAATAAAATATTGAAAAGACAAATTCCCGGGTTTAAGTCGAGGATGCGGAAAACATTTCAGAAAATACCGAAATCGTCCCGAAATCAAGTATCTTGGAACGACTCGTAAAATTTACCAAAAATCAATAATAATATTTAAGACTCATGGTGAAATTCGTTTGGAGAAATAATTTATAGTTTTAAAACTAAAAATCCGGAATCAGTTAGCTACCGACTCGGTGGAATTTTCATAAAACCATAAAATTCCCAGAAAAAGTATTTAGGTAGAAAATATGATTCTAAGAAATAATGTCTAAAGGACTTTTAGAAATTCTAAACCGTTTGTAAACTAAAAATCCGGGAATCGGTCAGCAGCACTGGCCGACACCGGTTTTGAAGATATTTAATTAAATTCAGGAAAATTCCAGAAAATCATATAAAATCTAAAATATAGGAAAATAATATTTGAAACTGAAATCGGTCAAATCTAATTACCGGAAAGACCAAATCAAGTAATACATTAGGATCGGGTCTTCGGTTCAGACTAGGGCTGACTCCGAGTCCACGAATCCAAATTTAAGACAAAACAATCATATAAACAATTCATAATACAAAATAAGTACAGAAGGTAAATCGAAAAATACGATCAAAATCTGAATACGCAACTAAGTACGTATTCCGGGAGCGGGGTGTTACAGAAGTAAATTGTTTTCATCTCTTATGCGACCTTGGTCGCATTTATATAACTTATATTTTAGAATACAGTGATATCTAAAAAATATTTATATTCATTTAATTCGTGTAAATTCTTTTTGTAGGATATGAATGCACATGCAGAAATGTCTGGAAGCTCAGATAAGTTTATAGGGAAACAGTTCCTGTCGCATATGGAAGCATACAATTTCTACAATTGTTTTGCAAGGAATAGAGGTTTTAGCGTGAGAAGAAAAAGTACAGATAAGTCACGGAAGCCTCCTCATGAGATTATTTGCAGAAGATTTTGCTGCAACAAGGAAGGGCTGAAGAAGTTGTGTGACAAAAGACAAGAGGGGCTTACAGTGCATCGTCGAGTTAACACTAGAGTATCTTGTTCTGCTGAGATGCATATCCGTCTTCGTTTATTTTTGGACTCAACTCGATATTGGGTTATCACAAAATTTGTTGATACTCATTCACATGAATTGTCTAGCCCGGATAAGGTACATCACCATTACTCTCACCAGACTCATCGTTCAACAATTAGCAAACCATTATGAGCAATCTGGTTGATGTTGGAATGCGGCCTTCAAATATTTCCCGCGTTGTTAATGCAATGAGCCAGGGAGAAGGCTGTGAAGAAGTGCGCCCTCAACAAGTTATTGATTTCACTCGTCAACGTAGAAATAACTGCGGTCATGAGTTTATTGCTATTATCAAATATTTTCAAGAGAAAGCCGAGACCGATCCAGAATTCTTCTTTTCAAGTGAAGTTGATAACGCGGGCACACTTAGAAGCATTTTTTGGCTGATGGAAGAGCTATTTCCTCGTATCTGAGCTTCTGTGATGTGATCGTTTTTGACACCACATACAGGACTAATCACTTAAGCTTGCCATTTGCTCCATTCACTGGAGTAAATCATCACCGGCAGTCAATTTTGTTCGGCTGTGCAATGCTTGCTGATGAGCAGAGGGATACTTGTTTGGTTATTCCAAAAATGGCTCAAGTGCATGCATGGAGTTGAACCGAAGCTGATTATTACTGATCAGGATGCGCAGATTGGTGAGGCCATCAAGATTGTTTTCCCGACGTCTCGGCACCGTTACTGTTTCTGGCATGTACGGAAACATATTGCCGAGCAACAAATCCCAATGGCTAACAAGTATGGAGAAGATATGGTCTCCGATTTCCATGCTTGGTACACCTCCCGCGATATAAGCACTTGTGAGGAACGATGGCGTCTGATGAGTGAAAAATATCAGTTAGAAGAAGAAGATGGCAGTTAGTTGATGAAGATGTACAGGCTTCGTGGACATTGGGTTAATGCATATCTCAAGGATGTTTTCTCTGCTGGAATGACAACCAGTCAGAGGTCCGAGAGTATAATTCCTTCTTTGATGGTTTTGTTAACTCAAACACTAAACTAGTGGAATTTGTTCACCAATATGATAAAGCCGTTGCTTCCCGTCGTGCATCTGAATCTCTTCAAGATTTTAGGGGTTTGAATTCTGTGCCCAATTGTACAACCAATCCATATGAGATACAGGTTTTGAAGTTGTATACACCGAAGATTTTTCAGTTGTTCCAAAAGGAATGGGCAGTTGTAATGACACTGTTTTCAGAAGAGGTGGAACAGGACAAACCTGGATCAACATATTTGGTTGGTAAATTTTCAGAATCAAAAGACAGTTGGGAAAAGGTCAGTTATGATAAGCGAGAGGAACTTCATGTTTCTTGCAGTTGCTCGTTATTTGAAACAGAGGGTATCCTATGTAGACATATTATGTGTATTTTGTGGCGCAATCACGTTACACATATACCGGAATCATATATACTTCAGAGATGGAGGTTGGATGCTCGTTACAAAAACGTTGCAATTGAAAATGGCATGAGGCCTTTTCCCAGCCAAGGCACTCCACGGACGGCTAGATTGTGGACAGTTCGTTCAAATTTAATGCAATTCTGGACATGGTCGCTGATTCTGATGAAAATATTTCAAAGTTGGAGGGAGTTTTGGAAAGTTTTGCCCAAGATACCACTAGAGAATACAGAGCAATGTCAGGAAATGATCATTCATCACATCCTAAGACTGCCGTTGGTTCTAGTGGATCCGTTGTCATATTGCGAGATGGTGAAGAATTGAATATACGTGATCCAATTGGTCCTGTACCAACCAAGGGGAGACCTAGAGCTGCATCCGGGCTTAAGTCTGGTTTTGAAGATTCTATATATCAGAAGGAAGTTAAGCATCGAAGATGTGGTAACTGCCAAGAGCTGGGCCATTACAGGACTGGTTGTCCGTTAATGGTATATTACATTAAACCTGTTAATCATTTTTTTTTATAACGATTAATTTTTAAAATTCTTACTATTTATTTTTTTTATTGGCAGAAAAAGTAGGTTTGGGTTGCCTCCATCTCGAAGGAACAAAGACTTCAATTTTTATGAAGTGCGACCAGGGTCGCACAGTGTAGAGAGATTAAGTCGCATTCTGACACTGGCGTGTAATTATAATCAGATTTATTATCATTCTTTGATTTCTACTGTATTATTTTTGTATGTACTTGTACTTTAAAGTTCTACTTTATAGTTTAATTTTTTTTGTACATAATGTAGTCAGAGACTTTGGTCGTAGTGTACATGATTAATTGCGACCAAGGTCGCAGTGTTGTTATTGATAAAGATGGCCAGCAACTGCAATCTAGGGTCGCACTACATGTACTGCGACTTAGGTCGCAGTACGTTAGGTAGGTGTTTCCTTTATATTAACACGCATAGCGACCAAGGTCGCAGTGTTGTTGTTGATTAAACATTGCCGCCATCAACTGCGAATAAGGTCGCATTGTATTTTTATTAAGACTTCGGCTATCAACTGTCGCAACCTTCTTTTAAAATTTTGAGGTGGTGAAGACTTAAGTCGCAGTACGTTAGGTATGTGTTTCCTTAATATTAACACGCATAGCAACCAAGGTCGCAGTGTTATTGTTGATTAAAACATTGCCGCCATCAACTGCGACCAAAGTCGCATTGTATTTTACTAAGGCTGCGACTATCAACTGCGACCAAAGTCGCAACCTTCTTTTAGATTTTGAGATGGTGAAGACTTAAGTCGCTGTACGTTAGGTAGGTGTTTTCTTTATATTAACACGCATAGCGACGAAGGTCGCAGTGTTGTTGTTGATTAACACAATTACTGAAGGCATGTTTGTTTCTAACATCAGTACGCAATAGTAAAACCCAAGTTCTAACAAATGAAGACTGTAAATAATCAATGGAACTTATAATAAATAAATGTATAGAAATGTGTATAAATTAAATCAATACAACAAAAAAATTATGCAATGAATTGCACTTGAAATATTTTTTACATTTATAAAAAAAAATTGTGGTATATCAATAATTTGCACGGAGATCAGTCTTCATATGTCGTATGTCGTATGATGTCTGTTTCTTCATCCCAACTCTTCTCTACATCTGCAAGTATCATGTATGCAAGCTCACTTCTTAGTTTCTGTACACCAGCAACCGTAACAGCATCAGCAGCTGATAGATGATAGCCAGACGCTATGCTTTCCATGTACTTGCATACATATATAGCGCAATCAACACTGAAATTTTCATAGAGCAATCATTAAATGAAATTAGTTTTTGTACTAAAAAAAAGTAGAAAATATGAAATGAATTACATGTCAAAAATTTATATACCTGTTTGATTGTTGGGGGCATTTTGCGTATTTTATTTTATTTTTTCTCATTTTTTTTTGGAATGAATCTCAAAAATCTCTAATAATCTTTCTTTCTCTGCAATGTCAATAGGAAAAAAAATTAGTATTAATCAAATTAATCAAAATATTAAATTTCAACTCACCATTATTCTTGCATCTCTTAGGTAAAGCTGTGTTATACTACTTTTTTTGTCAGCTGGGACCAAAGATTTAAAAAAATCCACTCTCTGTGGTGCAATCGAATACCAGCAAGGTCCAGTGAAATCCCTGCTCGTCGGCACTATGTTTGTGATTGATCGGGAAGACCATGTACTGCACGTCAGCTGTCCAGTTTTTCACAGCTTCTGCTTGATGAAATGACCTTCCAGATCTTCAATTTTATTTACAACACCGTACTGCGGACAAGAAGAAAAAAATAAATCAAATTCAAAATGAATTAAAATGTAACCAAAAATTATAAACTGCGACCTTAGTCGCACTATATTATTTAGTCGCAGTACCTGAGTTAGTAGCAGTACATTTTAATATTATAAACTGCGACCTTGGTTGCAGCTCCGACCTTGGTCGCAGGTCGCAGCTGTTACATTTTGTCGCAGTACCTGAGTTAGTAGCAATACATTTTAATTATAAACTGCGACCTTGGTCGCAGATCCGACCTTGGTCGCAGGTCGTAGCTGTTACATTTTTGTCGCAGTACCTGAGTTAGTCAATACATTTTAATTATAAACTGCGACCTTGGTCGCAGGTCGCAGCTGTTACATTTTGTCGCAGTACCTGAGTTAGTAGCAATACATTTTAATTATAAATTGCGACCTTAGTCGCAGTACATGTGTTAATAGCAGTACATTTTAATTATTCACTGCGACCTTAGTCGCAGTACATGATTTATGCCTACACAGAGATAGAGAATATAGTAATCTGTTCCAGAGTTGATATTACATTAAACCGTAAAGGAGAAAGTATTTTTACCCAAGCTTCGCTTCGGAAGATTATGCTTTTTAATCCTCTCTTTTTCTCAAGATGCTGCATGTAGAAATGAATTACATTTTCATCTAAGTCCTACTGAACATCAGGTCCTCAATGTCATTCCTTGAAATGATGATTGAATTATTGGTATCCTGATACGCAGTAGAACTGCAAGATATTCAAAACAAAGTTAGTAATTTAATTGTTTCTTATATAAAGGTATAACAGAAATTTTTTGATATGAATTAACTTACTCAGAGTAGGACTTGTCGAAGAAATGTTTTATACGAGCTTGTTGATGGGGCTGCAGAATTCTGTATGATGTGGTTTCGGTCAATTCTGTCGATTTTGGCTCAGTGGAGGAAATCTCTTTGTTGCCGAAACCAGCGGTAGAACTCGCAGCCGCAGGCTGTGGAAGAGGATTTTCTTTTTTTTTCTTCTTCTGTTTTGGATAAACAAAGTCGGAGTCATCGCGATCTCTTTCAGCGCGCTTTCGTTCTTTGACTCCCCTTTCTATTGTTCCTTTAGAGGTTTCCAAAACAGCTTCTTTTGAGGATTGCTTCTGAGGCGGAGTATGTTCTTGAATTTCTTCTTCAGAAGCTCTATCTCTTTGGATTTCTTGAGTCATTTGAGTTAGATTCAGAAAAACTTGGAATATCTTCCCCATATTAATTAAAACAGACTCAGAACCCATGATTTTATCCTCTTCCAGTTTTTTCTTCTTCTCCTCTTCAGCCTGCTTCTCCATCTGCTCCTTCATTCTTTTGTTCTCCATCTGCGCCTTCCTCCTCTTCTTCTCATTCTCTTCCTCCTCCCTCCTCCTCCTCTCCTGCCCCTCCTCTTCCCTCCTCCTCTTCTCCTTCTCCTGCTCCTCCTTTTCCCTCCTCTTCTTCCCTCATTCTCCTTTCCTTCTCCTCCTCTTCCCTTCTTCTATTCTCCTTCTCCTCCACTTCTCTCCTCCTGTTCTCCTTTTTCTTCTCTTCTTCCCTCTTCTTCTCCTTCTCTTTCTCTTCCTCTTCCCCTTCCTCCTTTCATTCTCCTCCTCTTCCCTTCTTCTATTCTCCTGTTGCCTTTTTTTTGTTTTCTTCTCTCTTTTTTCTCTTCTTTTTAATTTTATTCAGCCTTGAGTCTTTTCTCATTCTCCATATTTTCAATCTTTTTTCAAGCTGAGAAACATAATCTCTCAAGAGCTGATTTGCAGACCTCAATCGTTTTATTTCTGCTGCTTGAACATCCGGTGGAGGTGGCAAATAACCTTCAAAAATTGGTTCTTACTCACTCGTTTCAGCCGGTTCTGGCTCCTTTTTCCGCCGGGATGTCAGCCTCATTACATGTATGGCCTCCTTCATCTCCTTCACTTTGACCTTCTTCTTCTTCTTTTTCTTTCACCTTCATCTTCACCTTCATCTTCTGCTACTTCTTCTTCCTCATCCTCTTCCCCTTCAACAGGAAGGCCAGCCATTTTTTTTCATCACTAGAGATGTTGGCCATTCGACTCAAAATCTGAAAATAAACAGAAAAAGTTAAGCTAAAATAAAACAATGAAATAATGATACTGCGACCATGGTCGCAGTTTATTTATGAAATATTTTTGGATAAGAATTCGACCATGGTCGCAGTATGTTTTGTCGTGCTAAATTTATCTGCCAAGACATGCAGCTCAACACTGCGACCATGGTCGCATTTCTGTTGAAAAGGGTATTTTCAAGAGAATGTGACCATGGTCGCACATTATTTGTCAGGCATAAAACGAACTGCGAAAGTTGCAGCTCAATACTGCGACTATGGTCGCATTTTATTTGTACTACACATAAAAAGAAGTTTAACTTACAATATTGCTGTCAATCTTTTTTAGATCAACTTCAAGTAAGATCTGCCAATATTTTTGGAGGTCCCATCTTACTGCGCGTGGGGTTTTTCCTCCAAACCAGACCTCTGCTCAAAATAGGTGCCCTCTCACACAGCCAATACTGCAAAAATTAAAAATTAAATTAGTTTCCACAAATTTTCTCAATTTATGGGTAAATTTCATACAATGTTGGCCAATTTGAGATTTCTACTTACAATAATTTGCACGGAGCATCCTTGCAGCTCGTACGTGGTTTGCCTGAAGATGTCCATTGAGTCAATCAGGAATTGCCAACAGCTTTTGCCCAGCATATTCTCCTCATTAGTTGCATATTGGCAATCTGTTCCACAATATACCACGGCACCGTGCATTTACTGCCAGAGAAGAAAAGAGTGGCCGACATGTATAGGATGACTAATGTGGTAAAGTCTTGAGCTGCAAGTCTATTATGTCTCTTATAATTTCCTTCATAGACATTTGCTGCTCAGATTGTTCATCCTGTGTCACATCTAATATATCCCTCCTCCTTCTCTTGACAAGAAGATTATCCAAAGCATCTTCAATAGATACTTTTGTGATCTTCTTTATATTGGGGAAAAAATGTTTTATAACCCCTCTATCTTTCAGCGTACATGTCTTATTCATCACAAAATCTACCCCATTGACAGGTAGACCAAAAGTAAGGGCAACATCCTCCACTGTTAACTCAATCTCTTTGCCCCCAATGTAAGATCCTTGTATTCCTGTCATACTGGTCTAAAATACGCAGAACGGCAACGTTTGATTTTAGAGCTTTCTCAGCCCCAAATTCTTCATTGTAGAACGCCATGAAGATTGGGCCAAATGGGGTATTCTTCATCGCCTCTACGAAATCAGGCTGTATGTACTTTTTAAATTTCTTCATTAACTGGCACATTGGTTTTATGCTTGATCTCAGAGGACGAACCTGTATCTGTTGTTTACCTACGTAGGAAGAAAAATTAAACACTTTAGACCAATGATTATTTAAAAATTATAAGGGAATAAAAAGCATATTTGTTTTTTAATAAACTGCGACCTCGGTCGCAGTCATGCATTGCAAAAAAAACACTAGACTGCAATCTAGGGTCGCACTACATGTACTGCGACCAAGGTCGCACTGCGACCAAGGTCGCATAGGACTACAGTGCAATCAGAACAACTGCGACCAGGGCCAACACTGCGACCAAGGTCGCATAAGACTACAGTTCAAAAGAAACAACTGCGACACAAGTTTGATAAAAACATTTATTTAAAATAAACTGCGACCTTGGTGAAGACTTGAGACTACAACTCTTATTTAAACAACTGCGACCCCATGTCGTCAGTATGTGAGAAAAAAAAGTAAATTTCATATACTGCGACCTACGTCGCATTCATCTACAAGGAAAGGTAAAAAAAAAAAAAAATTCCAAAGTCGCACAGATCTGAACTGCGACACAGTAAAAATAGAAGTAAATAATAAAAACTTTCAGAAAATAGGACCTTTATCGTCTAAAGTTTGAAAATCTCTTTCGTATTGCGACCATGTTTCCAATATTTTAAAAAATTTAAAAAAATGCGACTTCAGAAATAAATCTTGAAAAAATTTAAAACTATTAAATACACAAAACCCTAAAATTTTTTGAAAATATCAATTTTGTAGTACCTTTTTCGACGGATGATTTCTTAGGCGCCATCAGTTGCAAATAATTTTTTTCAAAAACGGATGAAATTTTTGAAGGAAAAGAACTAATTGGATCAGAACCGCCGGTTGAAGTTTTAGAGCTGTAAATTTTTTTGGAAGACAATTTTTTTACAATAAGGTAAAAGGTTGTGATGGAGGGTATTTTCGGAAAATACAATGTTGAGGTGACTGGCATTAAATTAGGCGGGATTTTACAGGATTTTGTCCGCCAAATTTTTTAACAGATGTGGGGCGGTGATGTTGCCACGCCGCAGGCTGAGGTACAGTAAGCC
This sequence comes from Agave tequilana, assembly GCA_038442645.1. Classification (NCBI taxonomy): domain Eukaryota; kingdom Viridiplantae; phylum Streptophyta; class Magnoliopsida; order Asparagales; family Asparagaceae; genus Agave; species Agave tequilana. The sequence goes on along the minus strand of JAVJIF010017971.1, from coordinate 80,953 downwards.
CTATATATATATATATATATATATATATATAATATATATATATATATATTATATATATATATAATATATATATATATATATGGCTTACTGTACCTCAGCCTGCGGGCTGAGAGAGTTTTCTCAGCCTGCGGGCGTGGCAACATCACCGCCCCACATCTGTTAAAAAATTTGGCGGACAAAATCCTGTAAAATCCCGCCCAATTTAATGCCAGTCACCTCAACATTGTATTTTCCGAAAATACCCTCCATCACAACCTTTTACCTTATTGTAAAAAAATTGTCTTCCAAAACAATTTACAGCTCTAAAACTTCAACCGGCGGTTCTGATCCATTAGTTCTTTTCCTTCAAAAATTTGATCCGTTTTTTTAAAAACATATTTGCAACTGATGGCGCCTAAGAAATCATCCGTCGAAAAAGGTACTACAAAAATGATATTTTCAAAAATTTTAGGGTTTGTGTATTTTAATAGTTTTAAATTTTTTCAAGATTTATTTCTGAAGTCGCACGTTTTTTTAATTTTTTTTTAAATATTGGAACCATGGTCGCAATTAAGAAAGAGATTTTCAAACTTGAGACGATAAAGGTCCTATTTTTTGAAAGTTTTTATTATTTACTTCTATTTTTACTGTGTCGCAGTTCAGATCTGTGCGACTTTGGAATTTTTTTTTTTTTACCTTTCCTTGTAGACGAATGCGACGTAGGTCGCAGTATATGAAACTTACTTTTTTTTTCTTACATACTGACGACATGGGGTCGCAGTTGTTTAAATAAGAGTTGTAGTCTCAAGTCTTCACCAAGGTCGCAGTTCATTTTAAATAATATGTTTTTTTATCAAACTTGTGTCGCAGTTGTTTCTGTTTGAACTGTATTCTTATGCGACCTTGGTCGCAGTGTAGTCCTGGTTCTAGTTGTTTTTTTTTTGCAATGCATGACTGCGACCGAGGTCGCAGTTTATTAAAAAATAAATATGCTTTTATTCCCTTATAATTTTTAAATAATCATTGGTCTAAAGTGTTTAATTTTTCTCCTACGTAGGTAAACAACAGATACAGGTTCGTCCTCTGAGATCAAGCATAAAACCAATGTGCCAGTTAATGAAGAAATTTAAGAAGTACATACAGGCTGATTTCGTAGAGGCGATGAAGAATACCCCATTTGGCCCAATCTTCATGGCATTCTACAATGAAGAATTTGGTGCTGAAAAGGCTCTAAAATCAAACGTTGCCGTACTACGTATTTTAGACAAGTATGACAGGAATACAAAGACCTTTATAATTGGGGGCAAAGAGATTGAGTTAACAGTGGAGGATGTTGCCCTAACTTTTGGTCTACCTGTCAATGGGGCAGATTTTGTGATGAATAAGACATGTACGATGAAAGATAGAGGGGTTATAAAACATTTTTTCCCCAATATAAAGAAGATCACAAAAGTATCTATTGCAGATACTTTGGATGATCTTCTTGTCAAGAGATGGAAGAGGTATATATTAGACGTGACACCGGATGAACAATCTGAGCAGCAATTGTCTATAAATGAAATTATAAGAGACATAAATAGACTTGCAGCTCAAGACTTTACCACATTAGTCATCTTGTACATGTCGGCCACGCTTTTCTTCTCTGGCAGTAAATGCACGGTGTCGTGGTATATTGTGGAATAGATTGCCAATATGCAACTGATGAGGACAATATGCTGGGCAAAAGCTGTTTGGCAATTCCTGATTGACTCAATGGACATCTTCAGGCAAACCACGTACGAGCTGCAAGGATGCTCCGTGCAAATTATTGTAAGTAGAAATCTCAAATTTGGCCAACATTATATGAAATTTACCCATAAATTGAGAAATTTGTGGAAACTAATTTAATTTTTCATTTTTGCAGTATTGGCTGTGTGAGAGGGCACCTATTTTTGAGCAGAGATCTGGTTTGGAGGAAAAACCCCACGCGCAGTAAGATGGGACCTCCAAATATTAGCAGATCTCTACTTGAAGTTGATCTAAAAAAGATTGACAGCAATATTGTAAGTTAAACTTCTTTTTATGTGTAGTACAAATAAAATGCGACCATAGTCGCAGTATTGAGCTGCACCTTTCGCAGTTCGTTTTCTGCCTGACAAATAATGTGCAACCATGGTCGCATTCTCTTGAAAATACCCTTTTCAATAGAATTGCGACCATGGTCGCAGTGTTGAGCTGCATGTCTTGGCAGATAAATTTGTGCACGACAAACATACTGCGACCATGGTCGCATTCTTATCAAAAATATTTCATAAATAAACTGCGACCATGGTCGCAGTGTTGAGCTGCATGTCTTGGCAGATAAATTTGTGCACGACAAACATACTGCGACCATGGTCGCATTCTTATCCAAAATATTTCATAAATAAACTGCGACCATGGTCGCAGTGTTGAGCTGCATGTCTTGGCAGATAAATTTGTGCACGACAAACATACTGCGACCATGGTCGCATTCTTATCAAAAATATTTCATAAATAAACTGCGACCATGGTCGCATTATCATTATTTCATTGTTTTATTTTTAGCTTACCTTTTTATGTTTATTTTCAGATTTTGAGTCGAATGGCCAACATCTCTAATGCTGAAAAAAATATGGTTGGCCTTCCTGTTGAAGGGGAAGAGGATGAGGAAGAAGAAGTAGCAGAAAATGAAGGTGAAGATGAAGAAGAAGAAAATGAAGAAGAAGAAGGTGAAAGTGAAGGAGATGAAGGAGGCCATACATGTAATGAGGCTGACATCCCGGCTGAAAAGGAGCCAGAACCGGCTGAAACGAGTGAGCAAGAACCAATTTTTGAAGGTTATTTGCCACCTCCACCGGATGTTCAAGCAGAAGAAATAAAACAATTGAGGTCTGAAAATCAGCACTTGAGAGATTATGTTTCTCAGCTTGAAAAAAAGATTGAAAATATGGAGACTGCGAAAAGACTCAAGGCTGAATTAAAATTAAAAAGGAGAGAAAAAAGAGAGAAGAAAAAACAAAAAAGGCATCAGAGGAAATTAAAGGTTAAAGAAGAGGAAGAAGAAGAGCTGCTGAGAGCAGCCGCTGCTGCGAAAAGAAGAAGGAGAAGAAGAGGGAAGAAGAGAAGGAAAAGGAGAACAGGAGGAGAGAAGTGGAGGAGAATAGAAGAAGGGAAGAGGAGGAGAATGAAGGAGGAAGAGGGAAGAGGAAGAGAAAGAGAAGGAGAAGAAGAGGGAAGAAGAGAAGGAAAAGGAGAACAGGAGGAGAGAAGTGGAGGAGAAGGAGAAGGAGAATAGAAGAAGGAAGAGGAGGAGAATGAAAGGAGAATGAGGGAAGAAGAGGAGAAGGAGAAGAAGAGGAGGGAAAAGGAGGAGCAGGAGAAGGAGAAGAGGAAGAGGGAAGAGGAGGGGCAGGAGAGGAGGAGGAGGGAAGAGAAGAGAATGAGAAGAAGAGGAGGAAGGCGCAGATGGAGAACAAAAGAATGAAGTAGCAGATGGAGAAGCAGGCTGAAGAGGAGAAGAAGAAAAAACTGGAAGAGGATAAAATCATGGGTTCTGAGTCTATTTTAAATATTACTGGAGAAGATGTGCAAAGTTTTTCTCTGAATATAAGTCAAATGACTCAAGAAATCCAAAGAGATAGAGCTTCTGAAGAAGAAATTCAAGAACATACTCCGCCTCAGAAGCAATCCTCAAAAGAAGCTGTTTGGAAACCTCTAAAGGAACAATAGAAAGGGGAGTCAAAGAACGCAAGCGCGCTGAAAGAGATCGCGATGACTCCGACTTTGTTTATCCAAAACAGAAGAAGAAAAAAATGAAAATCCTCTTCCACAGCCTGCGACTGCGAGTTCTACCGCTGGTTTCGGCGACAAAGAGATTTCCTCCACTGAGCCAAAATCGAGAGAATTGACCGAAACCACATCAGACAGAATTCTGCAGCCCCATCAACAAGCTCTTATAAAACATTTCTTCGACAAGTCCTACTCTGAGTAAGTTAATTCATATCAAAAAATTTCTGTTATACCTTTATATAAGAATAATTAAATTACTAACTTTATTTTGAATATCTTGTAGTTCTACTGCGTATCAGGATACCAATAATGCAATCATCATTTTAAGGAATGACATTGAGGACCTGATGTTCAGTAGAGACTTAGATGCAAATGTAATTCATTTCTACATGCAGCATCTTGAGAAAAGAGAAGGATTAAAAAGCATATTCTTCCGAAGCGAAGCTTGGGTAAAAATCTACTTTCTCCTTTACGGTTTAATGTAATATCAACTCTGAAACAGATTACTAATATTCTCTATCTCTGTGTAGGCATAAATCATGTACTGCGACTAAGGTCGCAGTGAATAATTAAAATGTATTGCGACTAAGGTCGCAATTTATAATTAAAATGTATTGCTACTAACTCAGGTACTGCGACAAATGTAACAGCTGTGACCTGCGACCAAGGTCGGAGCTGCGACCAAGGTCGCAGTTTATAATTAAAATGTATTGCTACTAACTCAGGTACTGTGACAAAATGTAACAGCTGCGACCTGCGACCAAGGTCGGAGCTGCGACCAAGGTCGTAGTTTATAATTAAAATGTACTGCTACTAACTCATATACTGCGACTAAATAATATAGTGCGACTAAGGTCGCAGTTTATAATTTTTTGTTATATTTTTAATTCATTTTGTATTTGATTTAAATTTTTTTTCTTGTCCGCAGCACGGTGTTGTAAATAAAATTGAAGATCTGGAAGGTCATTTCATCAAGCAGAAGCTGTTGAAAAACTGGACAGCTGACGTGCGGTACATGTTCTTCCCGATCAATCACAAACATAGTGCCGACGAGCCGGGATTTCACTGGATCTTGCTGGTATTCGATTGCTCCACAGAAGAGTGGATTTTTTACAACTCTTTAGTCCCAGCTGACAAAAAAAGTAGTATAACAAAGCTTTACCAAAGAGATGCAAGAATAATGGTGAGTTAAATTTTAATATTTTGATTACTGGAAACTTGCAATTAATTTGATTAATACTAATTTTTGTTCCTATTGACATTGCAGAAAGATAGATTATTAGAGATTTTTGAGATTCATTCCAAAAAATTAATGAGAAAAATTAAAATAAAATACGCAAAATGCCCCCAACAAGCAAACAGGTATATAAATTTTTGACATGTAATTTCATTTGATATTTTCTACTTTTTTTTAGTACAAAAACTAATTTCATTTAATGATTGCTCTATGGAAATTTCAGTGTTGATTGCGCTATATATGTATGCAAGTACATGGAAAGCATAGCGTCTGGCTATCATCTATCAGCTGCTGATGCTGTTACGGTTGCTGGTGTACAGAAACTAAGAAGTGAGCTTGCATACATGATACTTGCAGATGTAGAGAAGAGTTGGGATGAAGAAACAGATATCATACGACATACGACATATGAAGACTGATCTCCGTGCAAATTATTGATATACCACAATTTTTTTTTATAAATGTAAAAAATATTTCAAGTGCAATTCATTGTATAATTTTTTTGTTGTATTGATTAATTTATACACAGTTCTATACATTTATATATTATAAGTTCCATTGATTATTTACAGTCTTCATTTGTTACAACTTGGCTTTTACTATTGCGTACTGATGTTAGAAACAAACATGCCTTCAGTAATTGTGTTAATCAACAACAACACTGCGACCTTCGTCGCTATGCGTGTTAATATTAAGGAAACACCTACCTAACGTACAGCGACTTAAGTCTTCACCATCTCAAAATTCTAAAAAGAAGGTTGCGACTTTGGTCGCAGTTGATGGCCGCAGCCTTAGTAAAATACAATGCGACTTTGGTCGCAGTTGATGGCGGCAATGTTTTAATCAACAACAACACTGCGACCTTGGTCGCTATGCGTGTTAATATAAGGAAACACCTACCTAACGTACTGCGACTTAAGTCGCAGTACATGTAGTGCGACCCTAGATTGCAGTTGCTGGCCATCTTTATCAATAACAACACTGCGACCTTGGTCGCAATGAACCAAGTACACTGCGACCAAAGTCTCTGACTACATTATGTACAAAAAAAATTAAACTATAAAGTAGAATTTTGTAGCATTAAAACTTTAAAGTACAAGTACATACAAAATAATACAGTAGAAATCAAAGAATGATAATAAATCTGATTATAATTACACGCCAGTGTCAGAATGCGACTTAATCTCTCTACACTGTGCGACCCTGGTCGCACTTCATAAAAAATTGAAGTCTTTGTTCCTTCGAGATGGAGGCAACCCAAACCTACTTCTTCTGCCAATAAAAAAATAAATAGTAAGAATTTTAAAGATTAATCGTTATAAAAAAATGATTAAAAGGTTTAATGTAATATACCATTAACGGACAACCAGTCCTGTAATGGCCCAGCTCTCGGCAGTTACCACATCTTCGATGCTTAACTTCCTTCTGATATATAAAATTTTCAAAACCAGACTTAAGCCTGGATGCAGCTCTAGGTCTCCCCTTGGTTGGTACAGGACCAATTGGATCACGTATATTCAATTCTTCACCATCTCGCAATATGACAACGGATCCACTGGAACCAACGACAGTCTTAGGATGTGATGAATGATCATTTCCTGACATTGCTCTGTATTCTCTAGTGGTATTTTGAGCAAAACTTTCCAAAACTCCCTCCAACTTTGAAATATTTTCATCAGAATCAGCGACCATGTCCAGAATTGCATTAAATTTTGAACGAACTGTCCACAATCTAGCCGTCCGTGGAGTGCCTTGACTGGGAAAAGGCCTCATGCCATTTTCAATTGCAACGTTTTTGTAACGAGCATCCAACCTCCATCTCTGAAGTATATATGATTCCGGTATATGTGTAACGTGATTGCGTCACAAAATACACAGAATATGTCTACATAGGATACCCTCTGTTTCAAATAACGAGCAACTGCAAGAAACATGAAGTTCCTCTTGCTTATCATAACTAACCTTTTCCCAACTGTCTTTTGATTCTAAAAAATTACCAACCAAATATGTTGATCCAGGTTTGTCATGTTCCACCTCTTCTGAAAACAGTGTCATTACAACTGCCCATTCCTTTTGGAACAACTGAAAAATCTTCGGTGTACACAACTTCGAAACCTGTATCTCATATGGATTGGATGTACAATTGGGCACAGAATTCAAACCCTAAAATCTTGAAGAGATTCAGATGCACGACGGGAAGCAACGGCTTTATCATATTGGTGAACAAATTCCACTAGTTTAGTGTTTGAGTTAACAAAACCATCAAAGAAGGAATTAATACTCTCGGACCTCTGACTGGTTGTCATTCCAGCACAGAAAACATCCTTGAGATATGCATTAACCCAATGTCCACGAAGCCTGTACATCTTCATCAACCAACTGTCATCTTCTTCTTCTAACTGATATTTTTCACTCATCAGACGCCATCGTTCCTCACAAGTGCTTATATCGCGGGAGGTGTACCAAGCATGAAATCGGAGACCATATCTTCTCCATACTTGTTAGCCATTGGGATTTGTTGCTCGGCAATATGTTTCCGTACATGCCAGAAACAGTAACGGTGCCGAGACGTCGGGAAAACAATCTTGATGGCCTCACCAATCTGCGCATCCTGATCAGTAATAATCAGCTTCGGTTCAACTCCATGCATGCACTTGAGCCATTTTTGGAATAACCAAACAAAAGTATCCCTCTGCTCATCAGCAAGTATTGCACAGCCGAACAAAATTGACTGCCGGTGATGATTTACTCCAGTGAATGGAGCAAATGGCAAGCTCAAGTGATTAGTTCTGTATGTGGTGTCAAAAACGATCACATCACAGAAGCTCAGATACGAGGAAATAGCTCTTCCATCAGCCCAAAAAATGCTTCTAAGTGTGCCCGCGTTATCAACTTCACTTGAAAAGAAGAATTCTGGATCGGTCTCGGCTTTCTCTTGAAAATATTTGATAATAGCAATAAACTCATGACCGCAGTTATTTCTACGTTAACGAGTGAAATCAATAACTTGTTGAGGGCGCACTTCTTCACAGCCTTCTCCCTGGCTCATTGCATTAACAACGCGGGAAATATTTGAAGGCCGCATTCCAACATCAACCAGATTGCTCATAATGCTTCTGCTAATTGTTGAACGATGAGTCTGGTGAGAGTAATGGTGATGTACCTTATCTGGGATAGACAATTCATGTGAATGAGTATCAACAAATTTTGTGATAACCCAATGTCTTTTGTCCAAAAAAAAACGAAGACGGATATGCATCTCAGCAGGACAAGCTACTCTAGTGTTAACTCGACGATGCACTGTAAGCCCTCTTGTCTTTTGTCACACAACTTCTTCAGACCTTCCTTGTTGCAGCAAAATTTTCTACAAATAATCTCATGAGGAGGCTTCCGTGACTTATCTGTACTTTTTCTTCTCACGCTAAAACCTCTATTCCTTGTAAAATAATTGTAGAAATTGTATGCTTCCATATGCGACAGGAACTGTTTCCCTATAAACTTATCTGAGCTTCCAGACATTTCTGCATGTGCATTCATATCCTACAAAAAGAATTTACACGAATTAAATGAATATAAATATTTATTAGATATCACTGTATTCTAAAATATAAGTTATATAAATGCGACCAAGGTCGCATAAGAGATGAAAACAATTTACTTCTTATCAGCTGTTGCGACCAAGGTCGCAGTTATCCGTATGAGAAGAAATCTATATTACTTCTTACTAAAGACTGCGACCTAAGTCGCAGTAAATAAAAATAAGATTTCACATACGACATGAAATCTATAATACTCCTTATTGAAGACTGCGACCTAAGTCGCAGTTATCAGTATGTGAATAAATCTATATTATTCCTTACTAAAGACTGCGATCTAAGTCGCAGTTATCCGCATGTGAAGAAATTTATATTACTCCTTACTAAAGACTATGACCTAAGTCGCAGTTATCCGTATGTGAAGAAATATATATTACTCCTTACTAAAGACTGCGACCTAAGATGCATACCCTAGAAAAAAATAATTCACAGCCGGAGATTATTTTCAAATAAGATTGCGACCGAATATTAAAACGGTCGCAGTACCTCATAGTCTAAAGAGAAAACATTAAATATTTAAGAAATTGTTTTTAAAATATACATAAACAATTAAAACCTGTTGATCAGCATGCAGAGATGTCAACCCTTCAAGATTTTCAATATTCTGAGAGAAAGTAGAACCAGATGCAATATCTTCCATATTAAGATCGCCGGTATACTGCTCAGACGTCGACATTAAATATTTTGCAGAAAAAAATTGATCTGAAAAGATTTTATATTTTCAGAAAAAAGTTTATCGCAGACTGAAAAGGTGAAACTAGATCTTTCAAAAAGAGGTCAGGAAATAGGGTGAAAAGTAATTTATATAGAATATCCTATAAAGAGCGGCAAAAAAAAAGGGGGAAAAATAATAATAAACAATAAGGAAGGGAACCAAAAAGAGTTGCTTTTCATAAGGGGTATTTGGTAATTTAACAGTCACCTAAAAGCGTGCCGCGAGTCAGTGAGGTGACAAGTTGAGCCACGTCACCGCAGGCTGAGAGAGTACTCTCAGCCCGCGGACTGATATACATTTTTCTCATATATATATTATATATATATAGACACACACACAGAAATATGTATATCACCCGACGGCTGAGAGACCCCATGCGGTGACGTGGCACATTATTAGCCACACTAGGAAGGACGCCCCGCCTATTGAAACAGTTGAAATTATTAAATGTCCTTGCGGTAAAAGATAGTAGATCTATATAGTTTATTATTTTTTTATATTTCTAACGTTAGTCAATATTGTCACAATTATCTTTTATAACTGCGACCAAACTGCGACCAACTTAATCAAAGCACGAAATGAATTTGAATGCTTCTTTATTAAATTTTTTTTTTACAAATTTGAATGTTTCTTTATTAAATTTTTTTAACGCAGATATTATATATTTTAGGAATGCGTCTAAGCTCATAGTTGTCAATAAAATAATTTCTCAATAGTTTTAAATTTTTTTCACGCAAATATTATAATTTTAGGAATGCGCCTAAGGTCGTAGTGGTCAATAAATTAATTTCTCAATAGTTTTAAAAGTGCCCTTTATGGCAGTCTACAATTATTTAATTTGTAGATTTTTTATGATATGATCTGTAAGAATTTTACTGATTTCGAATATAGTTGCAGTTTACTTTTTTCGCATGTAATGTATAAATTATTATTATTATTTTTACATATTGAATGCGAATAAGGACTGCGACTATGATCGCCGTGCTTAACGAGAGCATGTCGTGGATGTTTTTTTGCTAGGTTAAATGTAATAACGGTGACTAAGAACTGATACGATAATCGCAGTTTACGTATTATTTTATATATTTGTTCTTCACTGTGACTGTTGTCTCAGCCGCCTATAAACTATTAAATTATTTTTTACATATTGCATGCGATCAAGGACTGCGACTATGGTCGCAGTACTTACGACAACATTTTGTGGATGAATTTTTTGCCAGGTTAAATGTAATAACGGTGACTAAGGACTGATACTATAGTCGCAGTTTACGTATGATTTTATATATTTACTCTTCACTTAACTGTTGTCTCAGCCGCCTATAAACTACGAAATTTTTTTTACTTATTGCATGCGAACTAAGACTGCGACTATGGTCGCAGTGTTTAAGGACAACAATCACAGTTTTCTAATTTGTGATATACAGTGAAATATACTGATTTGAGAGGATTGCGATCATGTTCGCAGTATTATCTGTTTATATAGTTTAATTTTGGACTGCGATCATGGTAGCTGTTTTTAACTTTATTGAATGCAAAACGATCAAACTATTTATGACTGGACAGCGACCGTGGTTGCAGTTTTATATGTAATTATTATATGAGTACTGCGACCATTATCGCAGATAAGATGCAGAAATAATAACTATACGGTATACTTTATATGTATTTTAAAAATATGAAAGATTATTTTACAGATAGAAGTAAAATTTATTTATAATATAATATGGTCAGAAAGAGACCTTACAAAAAAAAGAGCATTAAAAGCTCTTAAAAGAAGACAAATAACGTTGAATATCAGAAGATCAGGAAATCCTAATCCTCGTCGTCATCACCATTATAAGCAGATTCGTCGTCTTCATTCTCCTCGTCTTTCTGTTCATCACTTATTTCCTCATCATCTTCCTCTTTTTGAGCGTGCTTTGGTTCATCGATAAACTCTCAGAATGGATCGTCTCTATCAAGCTTTTTGTCTGATCCGTGTCGAGAAGAACCTGTTAAAGATATGCTCAAAGAAAGCGAGCCTCCAACATCAGAGGACATGCTTTCATCAAGCATGTCTCTGTAAAGTGGCAGAGGAATAAGTTCCTCCTCACTAAGCCCCTTGAAAACTTCATCATCCTCATGAAGAGGAGGATCAGATAAAATATTATTTGATGTAGTGAGATAGTCAAAAGGAGTGAAGTCCAGACTGGTATCGGATTCACTAGAATACCCTGAAGAAAGAGGACCGGTGGGTGAATGATTGAAGTTGAAATCTGAGTGTTCAGAGGAAGAAGATGGGGAAGACATGATTCAAGAATGAATTGTTTTTTAGAAGTTTTGAAATCAAATTAAAAAGGAAGAGCAAAAATATCGTTTTTAGATATGAGATAATATATTAGTTACAAGCACTATAAAAAGGTCAATAATGTGAAAGAACATGAATAGTAATAATAATTGTTATAGGTGACGGTTGAGTATTCGAAGAAGTGATAAAAACAAATTAAATATTTAATTGAAGAGTTATGGCGGGAGAATCCGAAGAGTTCCTTTTTTCAGAGGTTTATTACGTGAACTACAAATTAACTTTTTATAGAATGTTTTTCCTATATCTTTAGATTACGTGTGGTGCAGATCTTTCCTTTATCGAGATTAACATTAGTGCATCTCTTTTTTTTAGACTGTTGTTGTATCACGGTAGATAGAATATTAATTATTTCATTTAATTTAGAGTAATTAATATAGTATTTTATAAGATGTGATATACGCGGACTGATCTCAGGGTCGCAGGGCTAATCTACTTTGTAAAATTATCAAAAATCTGTTACATAAGGCATGCGAAAAAAGACAGCGACTGTGGTCGCAGTGCTGAACGATAGCATGTTTCGTCTGTTATTTTTATGCGAATAAGGAATGCGACTAGGGTCGCAGACGTGATATAAAATAGTTCGAAAGTTTTGTTATACTATGACTGCGACTATGATCGCAGACTTTGTAAAATGATCAAAATTCTGTTACATAAGGCATGTGAAAAAAAACAACGTCTGTCGTCGGAGTGCTGAACGATATCATGTTTCGTTTATTATTTCTATGCAAATAAGGAATGCGAAATAATTAACCATTGTATTTCATTATTTTTTTACACTGTACATTTGTAATAGAAAAATCAATATACGGTTGCCCCACATTAAATTTCATTTTTCTATTCATTTCAGTTTCTTTTATTAAGCCTATATGAATTGGAAATAACACGAAATAAAATAATAAAAAAATTATATAAAAAACAACAGTTTTTTTTATGTTTCAAGCATGTTTTTTTACTTTTCACTACTGCTGTTTATTTCACATTATCTTGATCCAAATTTTTTTCCATTATAATTTCGATGTAGTAGAATTAGGAATTTTATAACTGTAGATATATTCAGCTGAAAATTCTCTGTAACGTACAAATTTTTTAGGTAAAATTTTGTTGTGGATGAGTTTTTGCTAGTTTAGAAGTAAAAAAGGGGTAAAATTTTGTTTTGGATGAGTTTTTGCTAGTTTAGAAGTAAAAAAGGGGTATTTTGGTCAATTTAATTCACGATTCTTTAGGCGAGATTTTTTTGATTTTTTTGGCGCCTACACTCTGCGACCGATATGTGGCATATATTCAGCCACGTCACCGCTGGCTGAGAAACTCTCTCAGCCGTCGGCTGAGGTACAGTAACCCCCCACACACACAGACTTATGTCATTCCAGAAAGATTCAAGGCCGAATCCTTCCTACTCAAATAACAATATCCGACATTCGAGTATAAGATCCACTCCGTTAAAAATGATCTATATTATTTTAAGTATCTATGAATCAAAAATCAAGTGTTTTGAATACTTTTTGCCATCCATCAAGCGGTGCAAAATAGATGGCCGAAAGTAGTGAGTTGGTTAGATCTATATCTTTAGACATACAAATTCTCGATCCGGTCATTTGATCATAATCTAAACATTTAAAAACTCCTACAAACCAATTTTTGTTAGGTTTCAAATGTTCTACACTGTTAAACTAACCAACTCACTATTTAAGTCGTCTGTTTTTCTCCTGCTTGATGCATAAGCAAAAAATATTCAAAACTCTTGATTTTTTATTGTAGATACTTGAAATAATATAGATCAACTTCAACAGAGTGGATCTTATATTCGAATGTTAGATATTGGTATTTGAGTTGGAAGAATTCGGCCTCGAATCTTTTCAGAATATATATATATATATATATAAGAAACATATATATATCAGCCGACAGCTGAGAGTTCCTCTCAGCTGTCGGTGACGTGACACATTATTAGCCACACTCCGCCTATTAGAACAACTGAAATTACTAAATGCTCATGTGGTAAAAGATAGTGAATTTGTATAGTTTATTATTATTTTTATATTTCTGACCTTAGTCAATATTGTCACAGCTATCTTTATAACTGCAACCAACTGAATATGAATTTGGTCTTTTCAAGTGCAACTTCATCAAATTACAAAACAAATTTGAATACTTCTTTATTAATTTTTTTATAAACAGATATTATGGATTTCAGGAATTCGACTAAGCTCGTAGTGGTTAATAAAATAATTTCTCAACAGTTTTAAAAGCGATCTTTGTCGCTCTCTATAAAATTATATAGGATTGTATCATGTGAAACTCATAAACATGTCATTTTTTATGCTTAATTTATATACAAATAAATTCAGTTTTGCAGAATTTTATGATATATCTATAAGGATTTTACTGATTGCGAGTATAATCGCAGTTACTTGTTCGCATGCCATGTATAAACGATCAAAATTATTTTACATGTGGCATGTGAATAAGGATTTCGACTATGGTCGCAGTGCTTAACGATAGCATGTTTGTGGATAAGTTTTTTTGCTAGGTTAAATGTTAAAACGGTGAATAAGGACTGCGACTATAGTCGCAGTATTCTTATGATTTTATATATTTGTTCTTCACTGTGACTGTTCTCTCTTTTTCACGTAAGAGAAGAACTTTGTATTTGTATTACACACTGCGTCCGTAATCGCAGTTTTTGAATTTTGTGATATACAGTGAAATATACTGATTTGATAGGATTGTGATCATGATCGCAGTATCATCTGTTTATATAGTTAACTTTGAACTGCGATCATGATCGCAGTTTTTAACTTGATTATGTACATCGATCAAACTGTTTTTGCTAGGACTGCGACCATGGATGCAGTTTGGTGTATCAATAGTTAATTATGGACTGTGCCCATAACCGCACTTCTATTAGTTGAGAGTAATTATTATCTGAGTACTGCGATCATAGTCGCAGTTGAGATGCAAAACTAATAACTTTTTATTTATAATCACAGAGTACGACCATAATTAACTTCTTAATAAAAGACATATTTTTCTATAGTAAATCATTATATTTCTTATCATATGTTAACAATTTTTGCGTGCAATATATTAGGTCCGCGATTATTGTAGCAGTATTTATAAACCACTCAGATGTCCTACGATGACTGCGATGCATGAAAGAAACATACTTTACATGTATTTTAAAATTATGAAAGATCATTTTTCAGATATAAGTAAATTTTATTTATAACATAATATGGTCAGAAAGAGACCTTACAAAAAAAGAGCATTAAAAGCTCTTAAAGAAGACAAAAATAAGGTGAATATCAGAATAGCAGAAAATCCTAGTTCTCGTCGTCATCACCATCATAAGCAGATTCGTCATGTTCATTCACATCGTCTTCCTGTTCATTATTTCTGTACTCATCTTCTCCCTCGTCGACTGGCTCGCTGTCCTCTTTACTTTCTTTCTCTTTTTGAGAGTACTTTTGTTCGTTGATAAACTCCCAAAATGGATCGTCTTATCAAGCTCTTCTTTCGATCAGTGTCGAAAAGAACCTGCAGAGGTATGATCAAAGAAAGCGCGACTTCAGAATCAGAGGACATGCTTTCATCAAGCATTTCTTTGTAAAGTGGCAGAGGAATAAGTTCCTCCTCACTAGGCCCCATGAAAATTTCATCATCCTCATGAAGAGGAGGACCAGATAAAACATTATTTGATGTAGCGAGATAGTTAAAAGGAGTAAAGTCCAGACTGCTATTAGATTCACTAGAATCTCCTGAAGAAAGAGACCGGTGAGAGAAGAATTGTAGAAATCTGAGCGTTCAGAGAAAGAAGATGGGAAAGACGTGATTCAAGAATGAATTATTTCAGGAAGGTTGAAAATCAAATTAAAAAAAAGAGCACAAATGTCTTTTTTAGATATGAGATATTTATAACATTTTAATTACAAGCACAATAAAAAGATCTATACTGTGAAACGACGTGAATAGTAATAATAAGTGCTATACGTGACAGTTGAGTATTCGAAAAAGTAATAAAAAGAAATTAAATATTTAATTGAAGCAGTTATGGCGGGAGAATTCAAAGAGTTTCCTTTTTTCAGAGGTTTATTATGTGAACTGCAAATTAGCTTTTTATAATGTTTTTCTTATATAATTAGATTTCGTATGGCGCACATCTTTTTTTTATCGAGATTAATTTTAGTGCACCTCTTTTTTTGAGACTGTTACTGTATCACGGTAGATGGGATATTAATTACTTCAATAAGGTTAGAGTAATTAATATATTATTTTATAAGATGTGATATACACGAACTGCTCTCACGGTCGCAGGGCTAATCTACTTTGTTAAGTCTGATCATTGTTAGGACTACGACTTTTGTTACATTTTATAAACGATCAAAATTTTATTACATATGACATGCGAATAAGGCCTGCGATTGTGATCGCTGCGCTTAACGATGGCATGTTTCGTCTATTATTTCTATGCGAATAAAGAATGCGACTAGGATCACAGTCGTGATATAAGATTGAAAGTTATGTTATATTAAGACTACGATCATGGTCGCACTACTAAAAGGTCTGCGGTTAGGGTCGCACTTGTGATATAAGATTGAAAGTTTTGTTATACTATGACTGCGACCATTATCGCATTGCTAATATAATTTTTGATTATATTTTTGAATGTATGTGTACTGCGACCTTGGACCCATTTATAATATACATTGAGAATAAAGCATTTCTTAGTATTAAGACTGACCTTAGTCGCAGTTCATTAAAAATTGCATGAAATATTATCCAACCAATTTGCAAATATTGTGACTTTTACGAGAATATCGGATTTATAAATTTCTACAAAATAAATCATTAACCATATTATTTCATTATTTTTTTTATACTGTACATTTGTAATACAAAAAAAATATACGGCTACCCCATGTCGAATTTCATTTTTCTATTCATTTCAGTTTCTTTTATTAAACCTACATGAATTGAAAATAACGCGAAAATAAACAATAAAAAACTATATATTACAACCAATTTTTTAGGTTTCACGCATATTTTTTACCTTTTATTACATCATCTTGATCCAATCTTTTTTTCCCTTTATATTTTCGATGTAGGTGAATTAGAAAATTTATAATTGCAGATAATTTTTAACGAAAATCTCTCTGTAAATTACAAATATTTTCAATAAAATTGGGGTATTTTGGTTAACTTGATTGACGTTTCTTTTGGCGGGATTTTTTGAGTTTTTTTAGCGCCTACACTCTGCCGCCGATATGTGGCATAGATTGGACCACGTCATTGCCGGTTGAGGAACTCTCTCAGCTGGCGGCTGAGGTACACACATACATACATATAGTGAGTTGATTCTCACAGATTTTTGTGAGAACTTTCATGTGGGCCATCAGATCTGATAGATATCTGGTTTTATTTGATATGATCATCTTATCTGATGACCCACATGAAAGTTCTCACAGAAATTCATGAGAACCGTTCTTAGGGGATCAACTCCCTGTATATATATGTGTGTGTATATATATATGTGTGTGTGTGTATATGTGTGTGTGTGTGTGTGTGTGTGTGTGTGTGTGTGTGTGTATATATATATATATATATATATATATATATATATATATATATATATATATATATATATATTATATATATATATATATATATAGGGGTTACTGTACCTCAGCCTGCAGGCTGAGAGAGTTTCTCAGCCGGCGGGACGTGGCTGAATATATGCCACACATCGGCCGCAGTGTGTTGGCGCCAAAAAAATCAAAAAAATTCCGCCTAAACAATCGTGAAACAAATTGACAAAAATACCCCTTTTTTAATTCTAAAGTGGAATAAAGTCATGAACAAACAAAATTTCAGTTGAATATATCTACAGTTATAAAATTAGTAATTTTAATACATCGAAAAATATAATTAAAAAAATTGGATCAATATAATGTAAAATAAGCAGAAGCATTGAAAATTTAAAAAACATGCCATGGTCGCAGACTTAATACAATATAACAACTGCGACACAGTCGCAGTCACTAGTCGCACTCATAGTATAACAAAACGTTTTTATGCGACCTAATACAATATAATTTCAATTTTATATGACAACTGCGACACAGTCGCAATCACTAGTCGCAGTCATTGTATAACAAAACTTCTTTATATAACGTCTGCGACCCTAGTCGCATTCTATCATACAACAATGCGACCTCCTTCAGTACTGCGACCAAAGTCGCAATCTTCTTTCCCATGCCTTATGTAAAAGATTTTTAATATGCGACTAGGGTGGATTAGCCATGCGACCCTGAGATCAATTCGCGTATATCAAATCTTATAAAAATTACTATATTAATTACACTGAATTAAATGAAGTAATTAATATTCTTTCTATCGTGATACAACAGCAGTCTAGAAAAAAGAGATGCACTAATGTTAATCTCAAGAAAGGAAAGATGTGCACCATACGTAATCTAAAGATATAGGCAAACAATTCTATAAAAAGTTAATTTGTACTTCATGTATTAAACCTCTGGAAAAAAAGAACTCTTCGGATTCTCCCGCAATAAATCTTCAATTAAATATTTATTTTTTTTACACTTCTTACCATACTCAACCATCACCTGTAACAATTATTATTACTATTCATGTTCTTCCACAATATTGACCTTTATATAATGCTTGTTACTAATATATTATCTCATACCTAAAAACTATATTTTTGCTCTTCCTTTTCAATTTGATTTCAAAAACTTCCAAAAAAAAATTCATTCTTGAATCATGTCTTCCCCATCTTCTTCCTCTGAACACTTAGATTTCAACTTCAATCGTTCCCCCACCGGTCCTTTGTCTTCAGGATATTCTAGTGAATCAGATACCAGTCTGGACTTCACTCCTTTTGACTATCTCACTACATCAAATAATGTATTAACTGATCCTCCTATTCATGATGATAATGAAGTTTTCATGTGGGTTAGTGAAGAAGACATTATTCCTCTGCCACTTGACGGAGACATGCTTGATGAAAGCATGTCCTCTGATGCTGTAGGCTCGCTTCCTAGCAACGGGTCAGACGAAGAGCTTGATAGAGACGATCCATTCTGGGAGTTCATCGGTGAAACAAAAAAACCTCAAAAACAGTAAGATAATGAGGAAATAAGTGATGAAGAGGAAGAGCAGAAGAATGAAGACGATGAATCTGCTTATGATGGTGATAATGACGAGGATTAGGATTTCCTGATCTTCTGATATTCAATTATATTTTGTCTTCTTTTAAAAGCTTTTAATTCTATTTTTTTTGTAAGGTCTCTTTCTCACTATATTAACTTATAAGCTCTTTTAATTACATATCCAAACTGCGATTGTTGCTCTTAAATACTGCGACCATAGTCGCAATCTTACTACGGATGCAATAATTAAAAATAATTCATATGTTATAGGCGGCTGAGACAAAAGATACGGTGAACTGCGACTATAGAATCAGTCCTTATTCAGACAACAGTCAAAAATAAAGAACAAAAAGAATATAAAATAATACGTAAACTGTGATTATACTATCGCTCTCGTTAAATACTGCGACTATAGTTGCGGTACTGCGATCATAGTCACAGTCCATGGTCGCATAATATATGTAAAAACCAATTTAATTGTTCATAGGAGAATCAGACAACATTCACAAAATAAAGAACAAAAAAATATAAAATAATACGTAAACTGTGATTATACTATCACTCTCGTTAAGTACTGCGATCATAGTCGCGGTACTGCGATCATAGTCGCAGTCCATGGTCGCATAATATATGTAAACACCAATTTAATTGTTCATAGGAGGATCGGACAAACATTCAGAAATTATACGAAGGACAGTATTTGATGACTAACGGTTGACAATTTATGGTCGCAGTTAATCATTTATCAGTTCCCAATGCGACTATGGTCGCAATAATGTACTGTTTTGGAGTTCAAAGCAATTTAAAGTTATAGTGTATTAACTTTTAAACTGTTTTGGATAACTGAACAGTCACCTAGGAAGTATACACAATTTTTGAGAAAAGGTAGAAAATAAGTTTGGGAGATATTCACGTGGTTTGAGAGCTTAAACCCTTTGGAATTCCGGGATTAAAAATATATAAAGGGTCATCAGTAAAGGATTACAAACATACTAAATTATTTTTGCTCAAACTCGTTACTCTCACTGTTCGGAAAATAGACTCAAAAAATGTCTTCTCCACCATCTTCACCGGAAAGAAGCCAATCATCTAATGATGATTGGATGTATAGTTCTGAAGATATGCCTCGCTACGGGTCAGAGGATGAGCTTGATACAGACGACCCGTTCTGGGAGTTCATTGATGAACCAAAATACAAACATGAAGAGGAAGAAAGCAAAGAGGAGATTGTCGCTGAAGAGGAGGAAGGGACGGAAAGCGATACGGAAGACGAAAGCAGTCATACTCTTGACGACGAATCTGATTACGATGGTGATGACGAGGATTAGAAGTTTAAAAATTGTATTTTGTTTTTTTTTAAATATATATGAATCTGTTTTCTAAGGTTAATTTTAAAATGAAGGATATATATGACTTTTTTTTTAAATTAAAGCAGTCATACTTTTTTTTTAAAATATATATGACTTTGATCGCAGTTGTTGGCCGAGTCTTAATAAAATACACTGCGACCTTGGTCGCAGTTGCTGGTCTTTAGTATTAATTAACAAGAAAACTGCGACCTTGGTCGCTATGTGTGTGAATATAAAGGAAACACCTACCTAACGTACTGCGACCTATAAAATACACTGCGACCTTGGTCGCAGTTGCTGGTCTTTAGTATTAATCAACAACAACACTGCGACCTTGGTCGCTATGCGTGTCAATATAAAGGAAACACCTACCTAACGTACTACGACCTAAGTCACAGTCATTGTACTGCAACCCTAGATGCTGGCCCTCTTTATCAATAACAACATTGCGACCCTGGTCGTAATTAACCATGTACACTGCGACCAAAGTCTCTGTCTACATTATATACACAAAAAAAAATAAACTATATAGGAGAACCTAGATCTGACAAAGAGAGGTAAGGAAATAGGGGGAAAAAATAATTTATAATCAATAACCAAAATCATATAAAGAGCGACAAAAAGAAAGGGGAAAAAAATAATAATAAACAAGTCTGACAACGTGCGCTCCAAAAATTGCCTTTTGGGCAAAAAAATAATAAACAATAAGGAAAGTTAAAGAAAAAGTAGCTTTTCATAAGGGGTACTTGATAATTTAACTTCTTCCTATAAGCGGGCCGCAAGTTAGTGAGGTGACAAATTGAGCCACGTCACCGCAGGCTGAGAGAGTACTCTCAGCCCGCGGGCTGATATACATTTTCTCATATATATATATATATATATATATATATATATATATATATATATATATATATATATATATATAGACTTATGTCATTCCAAAAAGATTTGAGCCCGAATCCTTCCACCTCAAATACAAACCTTTGACATTTGAATATAAGATCCACTCTGTTAAAGTTGGTCTATATTATTTCAAGTATTTATATATCAAAAATCAAGTGTTTCGAATACTTTTTGCCCATCCATCAAATGGCGCAAGCTAGATGGCCGAAAGTAGTGAGTTTGTTAGATCTATGTCTTTAGACATATAAATTCTCGATTCGGCCATTTGATTATGATTTAAACATTTAAAAACCCCTACAAATCAATTTTTGTTAGGTTTCAAGTATTCTACATCGTTAAATTAACCAACTCACTATTAGGTCGTCCGTTTTTCTCTACTTGATGCATGGGCAAAAAGTATTCAAAACACTTGATTTTTGGTTTATAGATACTTGAAATACTATAGATCAACTTCAACAGAGTTGATCTTGTATTCGAATGCTGGAGGTTGTATTTCACTTGGAAGGATTCGGGCTCAAATTCTTTTGGAAGGACACAAGTCTCTCTCTTCTAAAAGCAGTTCTCACGGATTTCTGTGAGAACTTTCATGTGGGCCTTCAGATCTAATAGATCAAATCAAATAAAATGAGATCTCTATTAGATTTGACGATCCACATAAAAGTTATCACAAAATTCGTGAAAACCGTTTTTAGGGAATCAACTTACTATATATATATATATATATATATATATATATATATATATATATATATATATATATATATATATATATATATATATATATATATATATATATATATATATATATATATATAGGGTAAAGTGTTTTTAGTAGGTCTCTTTAGATTACAATTAAGGAGGCGGCTTAAACCTCTAACATCTCGATTTTTTTCACGATCAACCGCACATTATCATTTTCATGTTCTAAAATGTATACATCTAAAAAATCACGTTATTTGGAGTTTGTTTATTCTATTTTCTTTAGGTTCAAACATTGACAATTTTTTAACAGTAGAACAAAATGAAACTATTAGATCAATGAGTAAACGAACTCCAAATCACTTGATTTTTTATATGTGTACATTTTAGAAGATGAAGATGATAATGTACAGTCGGATCGTGTTAGAATTTTAAGTCGCCTCCTTATATTATAATCTAAGGAGATCTACTATACCTTATATATATGTATATGTGTGTGTGTGTAAACACACACACACACAGACACATATATGTCTGTATATATGTATATATATGTATATATGTATGTATGTATGTATAAATAGATACATATATGCATACTTACATATGTATATATAGTAAGTTGATCCTCTAAGAACGATTCTCACAGATTTTTGTGAGAACTTTCATGTGGGCTGTCGGCTCTGATAGAGATTAGGTTTTATTTGATTTGATCTATCAGATCCGATGACCTACATGAAAGTTCTCACAGAAATCTATGAGAAACGTTCTTAGGAGATCAGCTCCCTGTGTGTGTGTGTGTGTGTGTGAAGTGCAATTTCTTACTTCGCGCCATTAACGCTCTCACTTCCCAAGACTTACTCCAAGTCACCAAAACTAAAAAAAGACAATTCCCAGATTAAAGAAAACAAGAAATAAAGATCAAATTTAAGCAAAAACTCTTTAGGGTCGGCTCATTGTCTGGCCTCTGGCTGTCACAAGCCACCATCGTCGATACCTCAAGCTTCGGGGTCAACTGGCGGTTTGACATGCTTAATGTCCTCCCGATCGCCAAGACTGCGCTTTCTTCACCCTACTTTTATTGATCATGTGTCTAGTTAGTCATTGGCTGGCTTTGTCTAGGGTTAACCGGGACTTAGAAACATACTATGAGGAGACTTCGGGGCAAGTGAGGGAGCAACTATTGTTACTCTTTGTAAACTAGCATTCATTCTACAGTGGCTACTCAAAGTTCACCCGACTCCTCCCCTCCCCCCAACCTCCGCCTCTTTCCATTAAACTATCACCACCCCCTCCAACCATTATTCTGCCTGTTGATTGATCGGGGGAAGCCGCGCACAAAAAGTGTCATTTTGAAATCACTAATTAAAGTGTGTATGCTTTGGCATCTCGATACTTCTGTTATAGCATAGAGGCTATACAGGTTGAATCCACAGGGACGTGAAGCGATAGAAGCTTTACCGGTATGTTCACGTGTGTGTTAAAGTTTCTTCAACGTTTTAAAGAATGAAAAGAAAATAAAATAAAGAATGGAAAGAGAACGATACGGTGAAAATAAAGAAGTGAGAAACATAAAAAAGAATGTATTTGTGATTTTTGTAATTATTTACAAAATAAAGTAAAAATGAAAGAAAACTCATGGCTACTAACTACTAATGACTCCACTAACATGCTATCCTCCTAGTGATAGTTGTCTCACATGTATCATTGGTCATCACTTGTCCTTGGTTCAAGAGCTTTATAAAGTATGGCTCGTAAGATTACTTTCACATCCAACTCAACAAACAAGAGCAAGCTACAATTAAACCATCAAAACTAACTAGAGTAAGCATGGAATAAAGTAATGATAAGTTGTTAAAGAGTTAGAAGTTAAGGTGTTAGAATCTATCATCATGAGCCATCAATGACTCTTGTAAGAGTAAGGCCAAGTAGAGGCTATTAGATTCATGTGGATTATCAAGTAAGATGTTAGCATAGTTAGTGGTTAATAGTTAGTTGCCATAAGAAGAAAAATTAGCTAAATATGTAAAGAGTTAGAGAGAAGAAAATAAGTAGAGATAAGAGAGAACATTTCATAGAGTGGTCACCCTCCATTACAAGCACTCTTGCTTTCATCTTATGTACTACTTTCTTTCCTATTACATGATTTACAAGAAATGAAAATACAAAATAGGAAGAAGAAGAACAACTAACCTACACTAAAGAAAAGAAACTACCTTAAAAAATCTACTCTCCTTCTGTTCTAAAATCCCAGGGTATTTATAGGCCAGGGGGTACCAGGGGGTGTCACAGGGCCACGAGTCGAAACTCGACACTTGGCCCCACCAGAATGCTGCGAAAACGTTTTTTTTTGCCGCGTTTTCGCGGCCTTTCTGGGGCCGGGCGCGCCGTGTTAGTGGGTACAGACTATTGGCTTGTCCATATGCTGGTTTTTACTGCTGGTTTCTAGATATCTGCACCTATTTTGGCAGATCTAGCTTTCAATGTCAATGACTATATTTGTAGGCTTTAAATCACCAAATAAATGAGATTTTTGCGCTTCTTCTTCACTCCGCACTATGGACCTAGGACCATACAAGAGAGGTATTATTAACAGAATTTAATATTGAATAAATGTGAAGATGTAGTATGAAATATGCAATTTTGGAGAAAAATCACACCACTACACTTATCTTTTGCTCGTCCCGAGCAAAACAGAAAAACTAACTAAGAAAATTATTACACTACTTTCGCAGGTGACGCTATTGCACTGAGCATGTGCAACAAGCCATTAGAACTCTATGTTTCCACTAGAGGAGGAGTTTTGCCTCCTGAGGGTTTTCAGCGGATTACACCCACAAAATCCATAAAAAAGAAATCAAATATTAGTATTTTGAAAACACATTTTGAAATAGAGAAAAGTGTTGAAATAATTTTACGAAAATTTAAGTGATCCAAGATCATAAGTTAATCAGAAATTATTCTTTCTTAAACTAAGTCTAAATGCAAAATCTTGTTATAAATTAAATGTAAGAATTTAAAATTGAATCGATTCTTTGATCGTTCATAAAAACTCTTAGAAAATATACACTTTATGAACTGTGAAGATTTTTAGGATATCGACTCTAACTTTCATGTCATTTATTTATATCAATTTTTTTTCTTCCTTTAGTTTTCTTAGGCTTTCTAGCTTACCTGGGTAGTAAGCCTTTAGTCGATTACTCCCAAACCAGATGGTCTTAGGGAACCAGATGAGAAAATATTCCTCGGGCTTAAGGACTCGAGTAAACAAGGCCACAAAACTAAAGGGGCTTATTTTGTTTTGGTTTACCATTTTAAGCGTGAATAATCATGCTTCCTGAGGCATAATTACCCAGCTTCAATAAGTAATTTTTTATGATTTTTAATATTTTTTTATTTTTATGACATTTTGAGTCTTTGTTTCAAGCCTAAAAAATTTGTGAAGTGTGAAGTACATAAATCTAAGGCAAAAAATTCGAGATCAAATTATCTTTTCAATCTTACTTTCTTATCCTAAAATTTAAACAAGATCTCTTATTTTGATTTGGTTTAAGAATTCATAATTGTAGGCCTTCTTAATTCGTAAGATCCTCTTAACTTTCTTAAACATAAATCAAAACTATTTCTCTTATTTCAAAAAGTTTTGTAAAAAAGAAAAGAAAAGAGTTTCTACACAAAAGAAAAATCTAAAAATTTTCTAAAAAGAAGTGTAAAAAATTTTTTTTTAGAACAACCTAAGTTAGTAAATCCTCCCTCACACTTATCCCATGCATTGTCCTCAATGCATCATGAATGTGTATATGCATGAAACAAATAAAAAAGGGAAGAAAAATTACCTCATGATGGTGGTTCCAGTGGTGGTCTTATTGGGCCAAGCGTTGCTACCCAATCAAGATAATGTGGTGGTTCACGGAACCCACTTATGACCTCTCTAATACGACCCAGTAAAAGAATGATTGAGTGAATGGTCTTATTTAAAAAATTATCCCCATCTAATTTTCAAATTTCAAAAATAATTCTTGAGTCATTTTGTTCAACACCTTTATCCAACAATGAAGTGTAATTTTAGGAGATGATTGATTTGGCTTCAAATGGAACAGGAACAAAAACTGATACCAACTTGAGAATTTGACTCAGATCAAGTCGAGATTCAAAAATGGGAGTCGAAATTTGTTCAAAAATAGGGTCCAAACCAAAGAATTGATGTTCACACACTTTTTCCATTAACGGAATGTGATCGTAAAATATTAGTGATTTAATTTCATAGTGTACTGGTACATGATTCAACGTTGACTTCGAAATTGAGAAAAAAATCTAGTAAGATACCGGGGTCATTATTGAATCAAGAAGTGAAATAGAATTACCAACTTGAAGTTTAGGATTACTTTCATGCTCAAGTTCAATTTTAGAAAAGGGATAACTTGCCAAAATATCAATGTAACTTTTAAAACTTGGAATTTGGTCAAGTTCAAACGGGTGTGCTAAAATTAAATCTTGGTTTCTAAAATAACATTATTCTTGAGTCCAATTAATAGAGTTAGGGATATAAGGATTGGTCAAAGGTTGACAAGAAAGATTTTTCTCATTCTCATTGATCAATTCGCTCATTATTGAGTCTAACCTACTGATTGGCCGAGTAACAGAATTTTGAGTCTGAATCATTCCTTCCATACTCTTTGCAAATAATTCTTCTTGAAAAGGTGAGTATGAAAGTTGGTTTTGAAAATTGTGGTAAAATCGTGAGTCCATCAGATTTTGCAATTGTTACTCAGACTAACGCAAGACTTCCATACTCATTTTTAGGATGGATTTTTTTGCAGTTATATGTTCTGAAAAAGAAGTATGTGATGCTTGGTACCGAAAAAATGGTGAGTCCAACATGTTTTGAGAATATCGCTCGGACTCACGCAAGAGTTCCATACTCAATTCCAGGATGGATGGCTGTTCATTTTGAATCGGTAAGACTGGAAAAAATGAGTATGAATCTTGAAAATTTGGTTGAAATAATGAGCCCAACATGTTTTGAAGAATTTATTGTTGAGACTCAAGTATGACTTCTATACTCTCTTGTATCTCTGATTTTCTTCAATTGGTGATTCAGAAAAAGGAGTATGTGAAGCAGAATATGGAAAAGAAGATGGTGGACAAAGTGGTTGAAAATTTGACTCGGGGAGGTGAATCCCCATTGACTCTGTGAAGAGTGAAAATTATTTTGAAAATTTTGATCGTAGAATTGGGGATACGGGTCATATTGAGTTGGGCAAACCCAATCCGGCATATATGAATGGTTCATGTTCTACATAGCCAGGTTGGAGTTATTCAAGCCAAATGAGGTCGAGGTGAAAAATAGATTCATTTGGTTGGAAATTTTTTTGGTTATATTCCATTTTATCACAATAATCACAAAAAAGAAAAATCAAACAAACAAACAAAGAAAAAGAAAAAAATTAAAAAAAAGCCTATACTAGGGTTGACCTAGACCTAGATGACTCCTAACTGGTTAGACTGTCCACGGGGGATACATTGTAGAAATCTGACCACAAATTAATCGGCCAGGTAGGGACAAGATCATTAGGAGGTATCCGTGTCGGAGCAACGGGCCTTATTATGTCAAACCACTGTTCTTCGAGGTTTCTCCTCTCAATCTCCGACCTTTGACACCGATTTGACAAGAGTTAAATTCTAACAACTTTCCTCTTAGGTCAATCTCTTAAATAAGTCTGAGATGTCCATAGGGGTCGACGTCTAGCAAATTTTATTTAAGCTTGGGTTGTGTGAGTGGGAAGATGATTTTTGGGTTAAGGGAGGGAGATGACTTCCCCACCTTATCTTATTTTGGATTTTGCCCTTAAGTTCAATTTGGCTAGTGTGCAATATAGATAAGAATGAACATACAAAGCGAGTAAATCACCAACGTGTTTGTCCTCACTATATGCAATGCAATATGTACACTTCGGTCCAGATCACGATAACGAAGGAACAAAATACAGTATACTGGAATGAAAATTGACACGTACCTAGATGCAAATATCTAAACTGTTTTAAAACATTCAATTGCCGTATTTTAGTTTTTTAAATTATTACAGTGCACAGGTAATCTAAACGAAAAAAAACTAGCGGCAGAAGATAGCAATATACAAAGACTTACCCAACCACATAAAAGCAAGTGTGAATTTCTGCAATGCTAAATTTCTGAAAATTTTGACGTGCACACCAAAAACAAAGAAGAGAAGTTAACAAAAACGTGAAATTAAACCATTCCCATCCCCGACAACGGTGCTAAAATTTGATCGGGAAAAATCGCGTACAAAAAGTGTCGTTTTGAAATCACTAATTAAAGTGTCTGTGCTTTGACTTCCTCGATACTTCCGTTATAGCATGGAGGCTAAACGGGTCGAATCCATAGGGACGGGAAGCGATAGAAGTTTTACCGGTATGTTCAAGTGTATGTTAAAGTTTCTTTAACGTTTTAAAAAATGAAAAGAAAAGAAAACAAATAATGAAAAGAGAAACATACGGTGAAAACAAAGAAGTGGGAAATATAAAAAGAATGTATTTATGATTTTTGTAATTATTTCTAAATAAAGTAAAAATGGAAGAAAACTCATGACTACTAACCACTAATGGCTCCACTAACATGCTAACCTCTTAGTAATAGTTACCTTACATATACCATTGGCCATCGCTAGTCCTTAGTTCAAGAGCATTTCAAAACATGACCCATAATATCACTTTCACATCCAACTCAACAACAAGTGCAAGCTACACTTAAACCATCAAAACTAATTAGAGCAAGTATGAAATAAAGTAATGATAACTGTTAGAGAGTTAGACGTTAGAATGTTAGAATCCATCATAAAGAACCATCATTGGCTCTCGCCAGAGCAAGGCCAAGTAGAGGCTATTAGATTCATGTGGATTATCAAGTAAGGAGCTAGCATAGTTAGTGGTTAGTAGTTAGCTGCCATGAGAAGAAAAATTAGCTAAAAATGTAAAGAGTTAGAGAGAAGAAAACAAGTAGAGATAAGAGAGAACCTTTCATAGAGTGTCACCCTCCATTACAAGCACTCTTACTTTCATCCTATGTACTACTCTCTTCCCTATTACACGATCTACAAGAAATAAAAAATACAAAAGAGAAAGAAGAAGAACTAACCTAAATTAAAGAAAAGAAACTGTTGGCCCAAAGGCCTATCACCCTAGTTTTGATGATGATCAACTCATGAAGTTATGTTTACTAATGATCTTGTGTTTAAATTAGTGACAGATTCATTATCAAAATCTTAGTAGGTGCATAGCTCAACAAAGGATAAAATGTCAAGATTTGGAGCTAGCACGATGTGATCCAAGGAGTTTTTGGATGAAGCTTGGACCAAGTCAAGAAGATGAGAAGACTTCAAGATCAAGACTTGTGTCTAGGTATAAGATTTTGTTTTTGTTTTAGATAAAATGTAAAGGATAGAGTAGTTGGTGGATTGCTCAAGTATACCATGCACACACACTCTTGATAGAATTGTTTTCATAAAAGATTTTTTGGTTTAGAAAAGATTTTTCATTTTGAAAAATACTATTTTGGTTTTTGGTATTTCTCATATTCATATCTTTAAACCAAAACCTAGTTTAGAGCTTAATGACAAAAACATAGATATTTCATTATGATTGTGTAGTGGATCATATCCATACACACTATGCCTTAAAATGAATTATAATATCTTGTTTTTTTATTTGAAGATGTTTTGGAAAAACAAAGTTTAGAAAATATTGTTTTGGAAAATACAGTTTTTATCTTGAGCCAAATATTTCCAAGTTACAAAAATAGTCCAATCTTTTATAACATGACTTGATTTTGTGCAAGCATGTTTGTTTATCAAATATATTGGTTAAACTATTTTTGTAGATTTTTAAGTATTTTATGGGATTTTATTTGAGCCAAAAAGACTAACTTTTTAATCCCAGAAAACTGTTTCAGGCTTCGGATAAGTCGACTAGTAACCTTTATAGTCGACTAATCCTGGAGTCGGCCGACCGGACCGGTCGACCGACGTGCACAGATGTGCACGCCTTTGTGCACTGGAGGACGGCCGACCGTACGGGTCGACCGCTCCAGAGAGCTCTGCTCTTTGGAAAGTTCGGCCGACCGTACGGGTCGACCGACAGAGAGTTAGACTCTCAGCTCCAGTGGGTCGGTCGACCCAGGCGGTCGACCGTGGCTCCAACGGTCTGATTTCTGACCGTTGGCGGTCGACCGCATGGGTCGACCGGCAGCTCTGACAGACCCCAATGGCTATATTTTTCTGGCCTATAAATTTGGGGGTTTGGTCATTGTTTTGAGCTAAGATTTTGGAGACCTTTAGAGCCAGTTTTTCCTATTCTTTCAGAAAAGTTTTTCTCCACAAAATAGAGAGCTAATACTTCCAATCTAAAGGGAGTTTTATTTAGAGTGTGTTAAAAGAGATTTCTTGAGTTTTTCACCAAAGTTCCAATCCTTGCTTTTCTCACACAAACACTTGAGCAACCATTGTCTATTCATCTTATAGGAGTGTTGTAGTGAGAGCTTTCATTGGTGATCAAAGTGTTGGATCACCAAGATTTTATTCTTGTACTTTGAGGAGACGGGCAAGTGTGCTCGTGGTGGTTTAGAGTTCTTGTGTGAACTCGGTGGTTTGAGGTGCGGCCTCGGCGAGCTAGTGAGCTTGCGTGTGTACGGGACTAGGGAGTCCGAGGGCTTGTAGGTGTTGCGGCACCGAGGAGAGATCCATTGGGATCTTGCATAGTGGAAATCCTTCGTGTGTCGAAGGCGGGGATGTAGAGCAAGTGTGCTCGAACCTCGAAACATACCCTTGTGTTTGCGATTGCTCACTCTCTCTCTCTCTCTCTCTCTTTGTCTCTTTTATATCTTGCATTACTTTATTGTGTTCATCTTTACTTGCATGATATACTTGTGTGCATAATTGATATATACTTGCTTGGGTTGTTTGCTAACACTTGTATTTAACCAAGCGAGCCAACGCGGCACCTCAACCCATTCAAGGGGAATCTAGAGGAGTTTGTCCAGAGCCCTTCACGAGGAATTCGGCAACACTCTTTGGTTATACGTGGTGTTTTAGTGTAAGAAGTTTAATTTGGTCATAATTATTTTTAGCTTCCGCATTATTTGCATCATTTGGCATTAAGTGACCATTAGATTAGCCATCACCTATTCACTCCCCTCTAGGTGAACCTTCAATTGGTATCAGAGCTTGGTACTCTGATTTGGGTCTAACAACCTAGAGTTAAAGATCCTCCATTTTAGGCTAATCACTTTATTTGTACACACACCATGGACTTCATGTCACCACCCATGTTTGACATTATTAACATCCATATATGGAAGGTGAAGATGTCCTTGTACCTCAAAGCCCTAGGTTATCATGTTTATCTTGCCATCACTAATAATGATTATTATTTATATGATAAGAATTTTGAGGCTAATGCAAAAGCCCTTAATGCTTTAAAGTCTACCCTAGATGATGTTTATTTATCTAGAGTTTCTAACTTTGATTCGGCTTTTATAGTTTGGAATACCCTCATCTCCCTTGGCGAAAAAGATCAATACTATGCGGGGAGCGATTCGGACGTTGGAAGCGACACCTCCAACGTGTGCTATATGGTCCAAGGGGATAACCCCCTTGAGGTAACTTCCGAATCCGAGGATGAGGATAATAACATGTCATATGAAGAGCTTTCTACATTTTGTCAATTATTGCTTGAAAAATATGACATGATTAAGAAAGATAATAAAAATTTGAAAAAGAAACTTGATTGCATGCATGTAGAACATGATACATTTAGAAGTAACATTGCATGTTTAGAAAAAGAAAATGAAGTTTTGAAAAATGAGAATGTTTCCCTTATGTCTAAATTAAATGATCTTTGTGAAGGGAACACGATTTTGAAAGATAAAATTATTTTGGTGGAAACTCAAAAGGAAATTGTTTTTCAAGAAAACAACTCTTTGAAAAAGAAAATTTTTGAAAAGGAAAAGGAAAAAGAAAAAGTTTTTAAAGAGAAGAAAAATGACTCTTTATCTCACATGTCTTTACATGCCACCATTGATGATAGTGAGATTAGTCTTTTGAAAAATAAAATAGATAGTTTGAGTTCAACTTTGAACTCGTGTGCATTTAATCATTCTAAATTGGAGTCCTTGTTTGCAAAGAAACAAACTCCACCCTCTCATCACATCATCATCATGCATATGCTTATGTTGCACGTCACGATCACAATCACACTCATAAGCATTCTAAGGTGTACAAGTGTACACATTGTGGCCGCAAAGGCCATTTAGCAAAATTTTGTTTTGATAAGTTGCATGTTTTAAATTTTGCTAATAAAAATGTTTGGGTGCCTTACAAAGCTAACCCCCAAGGACCCAAGAAAAATGGGTACCAAAACCCCCACCCCATGTTTTTGATGTAGGTGAGGCTCTCACAAGACGTGAGAGGATTGGTGCCTTGGTAGTGGATGCACTTGGACATGATGGACATACTTTTGGGATGCATCACTATCAAGGAGCTTTGGTGGGACAACCACCATGTTAGGAGCTTTGGTATTGGTAACAATCTCTAAACTCCTACTTTTTATGTACATGCTAGTTCATTTATCATATTCATAGCATGTTCATATTTTTGCGTGCTTCATGTGGTATTTACATGCTTAGATGTAGAATGTGTCAAACTTGCATTTATACATATATGAATAGTGAACTACAATTGACTCATATATATTTGAACTTCATGCTCATTTGTATCCACTATATGCATATGTATAGACTAGTTTTGATGATTCTCTTTTATACATGTTTTTGCCAATTTTCATGTTTTACTTCATGTATATGTATTTTTAATTCAAATCTAATAAATATACATGTATACCCGTGAGTCTCTTGCATTCATGCAAACATTATTAATAGATTCTTTTATGTTTGGGATATGTATGTGTATTGTTAGGATTGGATAAATCATACATATGCCTAGAAGTTTATTGTTTTATTGAAAAATAATTTTTCATGTTTTTGTAAAAATTTGATACATGATCACTTTTGAGCTTCAATGACCATTTTCATGATAATGCTACTTACATGATTTTTGAACACTCACACTTTATTTATTTTGTCATGACCTTGATTCATGAACACTTTTATGAGCTTAATCGATCTTGAGTGTAAAACTTTGTGTATTTAGTCTTGATTCATGAAAAATATATGATTTGATGATTTTGAAGGATCTTTAACTAGTTTTTCAAAAATTATCTTTAACTAGTTAATTATTCCTCATTTGGTAGTGATTTTCAATGCTAAAATATTTTCAAATCTATTTTTGAAAACCCCTACCATCAATGGGAGGATGGATGGGCGATTATGCTCAAGTATGCTTAATAGTGAAAATCATTTTAATCTTGAACATGATTGGGAGGTATAGGTTATGAGTTATACACTTGATCTTATTGTTATGTCAATTGGTATCATTGGACTCTTTCAATTGGTATCTAAATTGATAATTTTTGTATATACTCATATTTTGTTTCTTATATATGTATGTATCAATTTCACTTGGTATACTCATTTCTCATACATATATATGATTTTCATGTGCTTAACTTTCAATTGGCTCACATTTTTAAAAGCACAAAGTTTATGATGAAAAATAAAATTTTTTATCATTATGTTTACTATTGGTATCAATATACTTCAACTTCATATTTGTTAAATTTCAATTGGTATCAATATGTTTTATAATAATGACTATTTTCAATTTGGTATCTTAAAATTTGTTTGTTTTACAAGAGCTCTGATACCTTTAAAAATTTTGTTTAAGAAAATTAAAACAAAAATGTTTTGGTATTTATTTCCTATATGCAAGGAGAGCTTAACATCTCTTCTACATATACATTCATGTTGAGTATATTATAAATTGAGGAGCTTGACAGCTCTTCTTTATATGATATACGTGTGTAGGGGGAGCTTCACATCTCCTCTTATGCATTACATAATATGTGATGTGAATTGGAGCTTGTCATCCCTTCTTCATGTAATGCATATGTGTAGGGAAGCTAACTTAGCGTCTTCCTCTTCATGAATGTATATCGCATATAAATCTTTATTGATTGATTTGTATTACCCCTTCTTGATCTCTTTGTTTTTGACGAAAAGGGGGAGAAAAATTTGTTTGATTTGATTTTACTTTGAACCCTTTGTTGATGATTGACAAAAAGGGGAGAAGTATTTGAGTTTATATGTATGTTTTCATTGCTTAAGGGGGAGAAGTATTTGTCTTCCTTGTGTTTATGCATATATATTTGTATTGCAAATAGGAGAAAAAGATAGGAGAAAAAGATTTTGATTTATGCTTGTTGCATGTTTTATCTCCATACTTGCATACATATTCATGTGCCTCATTGCCATATCTATTATTCATTTGGTATGCATGAGTTAAGGGGGAGCTTCTTTGAAGCTTTACTTTAATCCATGCATATATAACTCCATGAGTTTTGTCATCATCAAAAAGGGGAGATTGTTGGCCCAAAGGCCTATCACCCTAGTTTTGATGATGATCAACTCATGAAGTTATGTTTACTAATGATCTTATGTTTAAATTAGTGACAGATTCATTATCAAGATCTTAGTAGGTGCTAGCTCAACAAAGGATAAAATGTCAAGATTTGGAGCTAGTACGGTGTGATCCAAGAAGTTTTTGGATCAAACTTGGACCAAGTCAAGAAGATGAGAAGACTTCAAGGGAAGACTTCAAGATCAAGACTTGTGTCTAGGTATAAAATTTTGTTTTTGTTTTAGATAAAATGTAAAGGATAGAGTAGTTGGTGGATTGCTCAAGTATACCATATACACACACTCTTGATAGAATTGTTTTCATAAAAGATTTTTGGTTTAGAAAAGATTTTTCATTTTGAAAAATACTATTTTGGTTTTTGGTATTTCTCATATTCATATCTTTAAACCAAAACCTAGTTTAGAGCTTAATGACAAAAACATAGATATTTCATTATGATTGTGTAGTGGATCATATCCATACACACTATGCCTTAAAATGAATTATAATATCTTGTTTTTTTTATTTGAAGATGTTTTGGAAAAACAAAGTTTAGAAAATATTGTTTTGAAAAATACAGTTTTAGCTTGAGCCAAATATTTCCAAGTTACAAAAATAGTTCAATCTTTTATAACATGCCTTGATTTTGTGCAAGCATGTTTGTTTATCAAATATATTGGTTAAACTATTTTTGTAGATTTTTAAGTATTTTATGGGATTTTATTTGAGCCAAAAAGACTAACTTTTTAATCCCAGAAAACTGTTTCAGGCTTCGGATAAGTCGACTAGTAACCTTTATAGTCGACTAATCCTGGAGTCGGCCGACCGGACCGGTCGACCGACGTGCACAGATGTGCACGCCTTTGTGCACTGGAGGACGGCTGACCGTACGGGTCGACCGCTCCAGAGAGCTCTGCTCTCTGGAAAGTTCGGCCGACCGTACGGGTCGACCGACAGAGAGTTAGACTCTCAGCTCCAGTGGGTCGGTCGACCCAGGCGGTCGACCGTGGCTCCAACGGTCTGATTTCTGACCGTTGGCAGTCGACCGCACGGGTCGACCGACAGCTCTGACAGACCCCAACGGCTATATTTTTCTGGCCTATAAATTTGGGGGTTTGGTCATTGTTTTGAGCTAAGATTTTGGAGACCTTTAGAGCCAGTTTTTCCTATTCTTTCAGAAGAGTTTTTCTCCACAAAATAGAGAGGTAATACTTCCAATCTAAAGGGAGTTTTATTTAGAGTGTGTTAAAAGAGATTTCTTGAGTTTTTCACCAAAGTTCCAATCCTTGCTTTTCTCACACAAACACTTGAGCAACCATTGTCTATTCATCTTATAGGAGTGTTGTAGTGAGAGCTTTCATTGGTGATCAAAGTGTTAGATCACCAAGATTTCATTCTTGTACTTTGAGGAGACGGGCAAGTGTGCTCGTGGTGGTTTAGAGTTCTTGTGTGAACTCGGTGGTTTGAGGTGCGGCCTCGGCGAGCTAGTGAGCTTGCGTGTGTACGGGACTAGGGAGTCCGAGGGCTTGTAGGTGTTGTGGCACCGAGGAGAGATCCATTGGGATCTTGCATAGTGGAAATCCTTCGTGTGTCGAAGGCGGGGGTGTAGAGCAAGTGTGCTCGAACCTCGAAACATACCCTTGTGTTTGCGATTGCTCACTCTCTCTCTCTCTTTGTCTCTTTTATATCTTGCATTACTTTATTGTGTTCATCTTTACTTGCATGATATACTTGTGTGCATAATTGATATATACTTGCTTGGGTTGTTTGCTAACACTTGTATTTAACCAAGAGAGCCAACGCGGCACCTCAACCCATTCAAGGGGAATCTAGAGGAGTTTGTCCAGAGCCCTTCACGGGGAATTCGGCAACACTCTTTGGTTATACGTGGTGTTTTAGTGTAAGAAGTTTAATTTGGTCATAATTGTTTTTAGCTTCCGCATTATTTGCATCATTTGGCATTAAGTGACCATTAGATTAGCCATCACCTATTCAGTCCCCCTCTAGGTGAACCTTCAGAAACTACCCTAAAAACTACCCTAAAAACTCTTCTCTCCTTCTGTTATGAAATCCCAAGGTATTTATAGGCCAAAGGGGCACCACGGGGGTGTCACGGGACCACGAGTTGAAACTCGACACGTGGCCCCACCAGAATGCCACAAAAACGCTTTTTTTGCCGCGTTTCTGTGACCCTTCTGGGGCTGTGTGCGCCGTGCTAGTGGGTGCAGACTGTTGGCTTGTCCCTCTGCTGGTTTCCGCTGCTGGTTTCTGAATATCTGCACCCTATTTTGGCAGATCTAGCTTCCAAAGTTAATGACTATATTTGTAGGTTTTAAATCACCAAATAAATGGGATTTTTGGGCTTCTTTTTCATTTCACACCATGGACCTAGGAACATACAAGAGAGGTGTTAGTAACAGAATTTAATATTGAATAAATGTGAAGATGTGGTATGAAATATGCAATTTTGGAGACTAATCACTGATGAAGGCCCTTCTTCTTCGTATAAAGCAGTTCTAAGACCAAAGCTTCCTTCCCCTCCAACATTAAGTACTGATGACCTCCGTCGTCTCCAGCAGCTATACCCTAATCAAATTAGGGTGCCGTCAAATTTTGTTGCAAAAGGTTCTCAACCTTGGGCGCTCTCCTTGATTGAGAAATTTCTTGGCAGATCTCTCTCATTTGAGAAGGTACTATCTTCCTTAGCCACCAAATGGTTGCCAGAAAAAGAGTGGGAGCTAATTCCAATGAATTATGGGTTTTTGCTTTTTCGCTTTACTTCTGCTGTGACTGAGATGCCATAATTAATAACGTCCATAGGTTGTCGATGATGCCACCCTATGCCTTGAGCAGTGGTTGCCAACTTTCTTGCCATCACCAGATCGCCTCCCATGTACGATTTTGTGGATAAGGCTCCCTGATCTACCATTGGTTTGTTGGAATGCTTCTGCGCTTGAACTTACAGTTTCTGTTGCTGGGCATTTTGTGAGGATGAATGAGTCCACCTCGATGATGCGAAGGGCCACTACGCTCGCGTCGCCGTCGAGGTTGACATAGGTCATCCTCTTGCTCAGGTACCAATTTAATTCTCGAGGGAGTTGATGCGCCCATCTTCCAGCAACGCTTTGAATATGAGCATGTCCATCTTTACTGCTCTCGTTGTGGCTGTATCGGCCATCATCTCGTTGATTGTAAGGCTCCCCTTTAACTTTACCGCCGCTTGGACTTCAGCTAACACAGACTACTATCTTGCCAGAGGATGTGAATAAGGTGCCTGCAGACTCCATCCCTAAGGCCGATGATGACCAGCCAGCTCCCACAACGTGGATTCATGTTCGGCGGCGTGGCCAGAGCCCTAGGAGGAAGTCACCGAACTCCGTTGTGCAATCATGTGTTGTAGGTTGTTTAAAAAATACTGAAGACAAAGCCTCAGACGCAAACCTCGCAAACGCGGAGGTCGCGTCCCAACCTCAAACGCAGGCCTCATGCCAAATGCGAGGGTCGCGTCTCAACCCAAACGCGAACCTCACGTCTTTTGTCAAATGCGGAGGTCACATTCCAACCTCAGACACGAACCTCGCATTCTCTGCCAAACGCGATGGTTGTACTGTTCTTTGAGACTCAGACCTCAAAGTCGCGTTTTAACATTAAAACGTGAGCGTGTGTAGCTTCGCGTTTCAACATAAATGCAAGCCTGAGAAGCTTCGCGTTCAACTTCAATGCGAGCTTGTGAGCTCCGCCTTCCAACACAGACGCGGGCCTATGAGCTCCGCATCTTAACATCAGAGCGAGATCCGCGTCTAGCGCTAGACCCGCATTTCTGCTGTAACTGACAGCCACGAATTTGGTCAGTTACACCCCATTTTCTCTCCACATAATGGAGAATAACTTCCCATTATGGAGAGATTTAAGCGGTTGGTTAAATCTCTCCCATTATGGAGAGATTTAAAAGGTTGGTTACACCCCAGAAAATTCTCTATAAATAGCTATGAATAGCTAGGGGAAAAGGGGGTCCTGGACGAAAAACCCAAGAAGCCACGGCCAGAGAAGGAGAATCCCCAAAGAAGCATACTTGATGCTTGAGTCCTGAAGCTGGATAACTGCTGAAGGCTGAAACTTGAGCATAATACTGCTGAAAGAGAATACTCTTTATAAACTTGCTCAGATCAAGTTCTATAATCTCTTTGAGATTTTAACCACTGATTAAGGTTTTTACACTTTATTAGTGTGCTTCCAACAAGAGTAAGAAGATCCGAAAATCAAGCTTCCAGTTCGGCTCGTCAACGGAGAATAAGAATCACTCTCGAAGAACCCGACCTTAAACAAAGGGAGATCCAACCATTCTTCCCTCTTTGATAATCAGATTATTGATCCACTGTAATTTTTTTTTACAATCAAATAAAAATTTTACATGCTCTCAATTTTTTTGATGTAACAATGCTGATGCACATGCTCCTCTGAGCAGTCTCACGAAGCTTCCTCACGTGCTCTGTCACGTTGTCCCCCGCTGTTTTTGACTTCTGGCAATCCACGTGGTCTGCTCTCGTTCTCAGCATGTGACCAAGCCTCTGCGAGGCTGAGTCAAGTATATTTTGAGCCATTGGGTTCTATTGATACTCACGGGCCTTCGGGAGAAGATGGGCCTGAGCTCATGAGCATTGCAGGCTTTAATGGCTCTGCAGGGGCTTGTGGGCTGGCCCAACCGGCCAATGCTCCATTTGGGCCAACAAAAAATGGAGCAAAAATGGGAGCTAGCTTCTCTAAGGCCCAACACCCCATTCAACACGCTGCAACACAGACTACAGCGAATTCGACCATCGTATCTAATGCAGGCTCTCTCCCAACACCGACGATAAACTCCATGATGATGAGATGTTGCGCTCCTCCATATTGAAGAAGAAGAGGAAGTCTCCGCTCTCTGCTAAAGTCTCAAAAAAAAGTGAGAAGGAAGAGTCGCTGCTACACCCCAAGAATCGACGATGACACCGACGAAGGACTCCTTATTCAGTCCCTACTTGAAGAGGACATCACCCCGGAGGAGACCAAGAGGCATTTCGGTCCCAAATCGCGACCATAACACTGTCGATCTCCTCTTATTTTGTATTTCTTCTTTTTCTTTTTATTTTTTCTCTTTGTTGCCCGTTGGGCTCTGTTAGCCAAAAAAAAAAAAAAGCGAGGGAGTACATGTTAGGTCAAAGCCAGAACATGTTCATTACCTTGCATAACCCTACATATTAGGGTTGAATTTGTTACTAGACTCTCATGCTCAATAATATAATTTATATTTTTTACGCGCTTTGTGTATTGAAGTGACTGCCAATTTATCACCCTTTTACCAAATTTTACGATGCGAAAACCACATAACAGCGTTTTGCAGTCAAACAATCCATCACAAAAGGTAGAGCATGATGGAGCTGATTTAGGTTTCCAGCAAGTTATCAGAAAGATCACAGGAAACAATGAGAGAAAAAGAATGAAAGCTGTAAGAACAAAGCCAGTTGGTGAAGCCTGGAGGTAAGAGTGTCAACAGGTCCATATATGTTCACATACAAGCTAGTTTACCCTTATGCCAGAAGTTTGGGGTTGTATTTTTTTCAAGTATAGATGGAGAAATCCCAATCAAAGACCAGCAACTTCAACAATGAATTGTTGTTCAAAGTTTATAACTTCCTGCTTGAATTTGATTTTGCTTTCTATAACACGACTCAATCGAATAAAGAAAATCTCTGATATCAGGCTACCAAAGTATCTTCCATTCTTCCGAACCCAGCAAAAAGAGATTCTGAAAGAAAACCATAAAAATCTGGGGTTTTCTTTTTCCAGGAGGTATAGGAAACAAAGTCGGTCTCATAACTTTTCATTACAACAAGATGTAATGCTTTCAAAGTATCAAAGAAAGGAAAAATTGTCTACTTACAATCATAAACACCTTGACACAATGTTGTGCCATTGTTCAGGCATAAAGAAAGGCTCATGCACCAGTTTGCACACTAGGTGCCATTGCCAACTCAGAGATAGATTGAAAGAGCAAGCAGAATGCTTTCAAATTGGTCATACAAATATGCATAATTCACTCTACAATTTGCAAGCAGCTCTTAAAGGCATGCAGAGCAAAGAATCTATGCTCTTAACATTGTGAATCTATACCGATCTTTCAACAAAATGCTTCTCAGATTATATCCAGCATCACATTTAGAGGTATCCGCCGCCAATCTAAACAATCGTATGTGGAAACAACTGTTTCAAGGCATGGGCATGTTCTTTCCTTCATCTATCAGGCTATTAGCACAAGCAGAACCTAACATCGATGCATCTCTGAAAGCTCTTATTAATTCATACTTGAAAAAGCAAGAGCCAGGAGAGAGATGCCCATAAAACATTCGCCTAAATAGTTAGGCAGACTGTATAGTATGAATAGGAGCACAAATGAGCAAAGAAATTGAGCATTGCCCCGAAGAAGTATTGAATAGATGCTGTGTGCGGTACTTCATGGAGGGCAATACTACACATAAATGTAACAGGAAATGAATAGGTAGCCTGTGCTTTCAGGCACTCGGAAGACTTTTTTCCAGGAATTCAAGTTCAGCTTGCAATAATGGCATAACATACCAGACCGATATGTTATGTGGGGCATGTACATCATACTGGGTGTGCACAAAATTTAGAAGGCGGGATGATATGTCAGAAAACTCAAATAACAATTGTCGGTCAAGTACAACCAATGTATGCTGAAACATGCCGGTAAGATTTATTGGCTATGTTTATGCTTCAACATATCAAAAGTTGAAGCATAAAATCAACTTCACAGCTTTCGAGTATTTGTAAAGAAGTATCATAATGGAGTCAAAAACCTAACAAGATACTCCTTACATGAATAACAATGTTGGCAGGAGCAATACAAAATCTTTCCATGTCCACTAGTGGTAAAAGACACTTCCATGTTGGTTCGCTTTTCTGTCACCTTGGTACTGACTCACCGATCTCTGAACGAAAAAGAACAAATACACACGTTATATTAAGTGGAAAAAAGCCCAACTGAACCAAATCAGCTAGTAGAAAAAAACAACGAAATGTATTAACATTAGTTGTTCCACAACATTGTCTATGATTTCTTAATATAACAAAATAAGTTCATGTTACATAATTAGTTAACTGGCTTATACAAGCAATTCAGCAGCAAATGCAGACCTTCAGAAATAGCAAATGGAGGAAGCAAAATTTTTCACGTGCCCTCACATCCATCTGGGAAAAGATCAATATTGTTACATTTTATACTACTTTAAGTGATAAAATGCAATATATTGGATGCTTCTACATTCAAATCTACTCATATTAAAGTTTAATTTAGATGACTTCTATGATGCCGACAGACGAACCATTATAACAGTGTATCATTAATATGTTCCCCAAATGCTAAAAGCTTATACTTTTGCATAAATACAAAAAAAAAATAAGATAAGAAATTCTTATATTCCTCGATAACTTGTATTATATCTCCGGTTCCAACAAAACTTGAAATTCTGTACAAAACCCATTTCACCCCCATCCTTTTCAACTGTTCATATCATCTGGGGCTAACATTTCAGCAATGGAGAAATAATAGCTCCTAAGAAAAAAATACCAAATTATTCATGAGTAAACCCATTTACTTTCAAAAGGTTTGATGTTGAGTCATCATACAACTGACTAGCAATTAAAATCTAGTGGTGACCCAAAAAAGATTCAAGGGATCAAATAGTAAAATATTTATGTTTTTGAGAGTTCAATAACAAGCGTATGGACCCCATAGATGAAATGGAGTTGTTAACCACCACAACATACAACGGAATCTCTCTGCTTGAGTACTCGCATTTCATTAGTGAACTCTGCCGCACAACCTATTGTCAGACCCTCATTCATTCAGAAAATTAATTAGACAGGGGAATCAACAAAAAAACAAGAGTAAGCGCTAAACATTTTAAATTCATTTACATAAGTAGAGGTAACCAAATAGATAAGCCCATATATATCCAGGTGATTCTTAGGTGCAGCAATTTCAATCCTGACAAGAGACTACTAGCGAGAAAACCTCTTCAGTTTACTTCCACAGAAAGTATTGTCGGGTTAAATTTAAACAATGATGCAGAAGACGGGCGAACAATCAATGGGAGAACAATCAAAAGAGCCTTGAGTCCTCTCCTCTTGTCTAATAGCTATCTTCTTTTATGAGATTTTCAGCAGAAAATTGCAGCAGATGTTCTCTAGTCTAATAGTTACTCTTGATCGCTCACTAATCAATTTATCCGTCATATTTGGTAATTGTGAAGTGCATCAATCTACCTCTAAAAATACACAACTAAATATTCTAGTCATCCAAAAGTGGACCTGACACGTTAGACTCCTCCTTCAGGGAGTAAGAAACTGAGAGAAGGAAGCAGTTAGGATGACCTTTTCACTTCACTTAAAGAAATGCACAATAAAAAGTATAAAAGGTAGGATCCATCAAGGAAAGGGTTGACTGTAGGAAAAAGGAACATGACCTCCTGGAGGGAAAGAAAAAAAGGGGAAGAAACCGAAAGCGAACCTAAGCAACTTCCGAATCTCCTTTCCAAACATGGTTTCAAACATCCGCGGATCCCCATACATATCGGCAATGTCATTTTGGGTTTTGAGATCCGATACAATATTAATACTATAATATTGGCCAATATCGGGACTGATATTGACGATATTGATACTAAAAACCATTGGCCGATACTGATGCATATACCAAGATATTAAGCATGCTTTCTACAAATACAATATACAAAAACATTTATTTCCCTCTACACCCCATAGTTCATCCATGGTGACATAAAGAGAACATAACTAGAAAAATCCTATTTGCAAGCTAAGTGCATGAAAGCAAGATATCAAAAGTCAACACAAGTTGTATAATTTGAAAGCAATGAAAAAAACCTGGAACGCAATCATTGTCAAGAGTGTTTTCCCGTGCAATCTCAGACTATACCCACTCTTAATTCCCCATGATCATTTTTGGAAATGAATACTAGAATACTCAATCACGAGTATACCAATCCTCTTAACAGCATATGGTGCCCATGGACTTAAGGAAATGAAATTACAAAACTTGACCGTAATAATGTGCACAAGTATAATTCTACCATATAAGATTTAAGTTATTGCAAATATTGTCATACAATATGATGCATCATATTGCAACAAATTGGCAATATGGGCTTGGATCACATATAAACTACAACTACCTATATACTGACTAGCATGATCTAAATAGCACCACAAGTTGTACTATATAGCACGGATACTTTTATCATGAAGCCATACCTGTGCCAGACATGCCGACACTTTAGGACACTCCTTAGACACTTTCCAAATTAAGGTTACAAAGAATACTTTCCAAACTAAGGTAACAAAGAACTTGGGCCGCTTCGGTACGCAGAATGAAAACAGATATGCAGAACATTTCTGCCTTAGGAACATGATACACAACGGGTAAGTTTCTTTGAACGCTTTAGTCAAAACAAACATTAATCTGGAAAGTGGAATGAGATGAATTTTGTGGGATCACGAAGGAGTTGTATTATTGTATACATGTGTACGTGTTAGTTTGATTATAAAAGCTAACCACCCTCTCATTAATAAACATTTTCTATTTGACCTTTTCCTCTTCAATATTATATGTATTTGAAAGAGCTTTTGCTCTTTATAAATTATAAATAGATTATTCTGTCATGTGCCTCTTTCCTCTCCTCTTCCAAAAAAAATATTACATGTGTTTTCTTGCCTCTTTCCACTAGTTTCATTAATTGCAAGAAAACTAGAGAGTTGCATCCTTTGTCAAAGAGTTCTGTAATAAAAAGTTAAATGTTTTGCAACACTAAAATCATCATTCCGAGTCGCCAATGTTCCATAATTTAGAACGTATGTTCCGGATCGTGGATTGTGAAAGGTCCAATGTTTTATAGTAACATAGATCCAAACACGTCCTCAATTATATATAATACCATTTTAGTTTAGGACACTTGTCTCATTTTCTTTGAAACACGACCTACATTTCTCAAGCACTTCTTATTCCCAATTTATGTTTGAGATATTTATTTGTCTTCATGTATATATTAGAGATTATAGTGGGGAAAACCCATCAAACTACTAATTTGTATAAAATTATGATAAGTTTAGGCATGTTTCTACATAAAAGTGAGTTACATTTAGCTTCTCCATAGAGAGTTAACGAACCAAGCCATATTCCTTTTGCAAAGTAGTAAAAATGTATGCTAGGTTAAAATTTCAACTCTATGTTATCAAGGTATGATATTCTATATCAGACG
The DNA here is from genome assembly GCA_038442645.1 of Agave tequilana. Classification (NCBI taxonomy): domain Eukaryota; kingdom Viridiplantae; phylum Streptophyta; class Magnoliopsida; order Asparagales; family Asparagaceae; genus Agave; species Agave tequilana. Next base: position 36,255 of record JAVJIF010017971.1, on the reverse strand, counting down.
TCTCAACAATTAGATGCATGGACATGTCTATGTATGTACGTATGTATAGTATATAGTCTCCCCTTATTGTTTTTATATATTGTTACTGTTATGTATTGTTGTCGTGTCTCCATGTCCTACTTTTCAAGAAACCGTCGTGTCATTTGTCCGTATCCGTATCATACACGAGTCCAATGTCTGTGTTCCATGCTACCTAGCTGCATGTTCGTGATACAATGCGAACATCAATATATTAAGCTGACTGCTGACAATATCTTATTGCAGGATATGATGCATCTTGCTATAAGTTTACCATCAAACATGAATGCAGACCATTTAAATAAAAACCATGTAAGCAAGGAGTCATGAGTTAGTGTTGTAATGCGATATGAACAAGGTATAAGGTCAGGTCGCTATGGTGGACGAAATTCCGTCACAAGCAGTTGGACACCCTTATTCGAACCTATCAGAGCACACAGAAAGAGAAGAAGCCTTTCAGGGAGCATTGGTGTGGTGCCGACCTAAGACCCTCAGACGTAAGAATCAGTAGGTAGTAGGAGAATAGGATCGAGCAGAGGAAAACTGTCGGGATATTGTGGGGGTGGACTAGCATAGGAAAACTGCTAGCGTTATGTGGTATGTTCTCTGAGGATTAGGGAGGCGACCTCCTTCTCCTTGAAGAAGGCATATTTGTCCTGACCGAGGCGATGGAGTGAATGTGAGTAGAAGCAGATCAAGTGATTGGTTTGAATCTGCGGACTCAATCCAAGCTCTTGATAGTTAGGATTGACACGCTGGAGGATCATTCGTTGCTATCCTCAGCTATTTGACGAGCTGGCGAGGTCGTTGCAGAGTTCGGGACGAGTAGGGAGATGAGGATGCTTAACTGCCTTCGCGGTCTGCGAGATTTGTCTTGATTTGTCACATGATGGAAGGAGTTGCTGCCACCTGATGAGACTCTTGGATTGGAGTCGGAGTGCCTCCGAAAGGCGGTATGACCTCGGAGCTTAGGATGAAGGATGTCTTCAAAATGAGTTCCTGAGAACAGGTTCATATTTCTATTGCTGGACGCGTGTAGCGATCTTGACAGTGGTCAAATTTTGACCACTACAGATTGCCTTCTCCGCTTCCGCACTTGTCTTAGTTCACAGAGGAGAAGTGAGGGAGTGGACTGTCGGAAAGCTTCTTTTGTCTTTATCTTTGGTACTTGGTAGTCAGGAGATCATCCTGTATATCTCATTGCATCACTGTGAATCTTTGGAATTAATGTGAGATGGCGTTTCTGGCTGCTAGTATCGTCAATTCATGTCAAGCGCCAATTTGTCTTGATTTCCAACGTCATAATGGCTTAAAGGCGACGGTTAGTTTCTCGCCTCTTCGATTGGCCTATCTTCTCGGGTCATGGTCCGACTTTTCAGAAGCTCGCGTGTTTCCAAGGCTCATTGATGGTGGTGATCTCCTTGACTCGCCTATAAATTTGGAAAGTTCTGGGAGAAAAAGGGATCATCTCCAATTTCTTTAAGCTTCTTCAACACCTACCAAAGTCCCGACTTCGTTGTAGCCTCCAGGCGGTTTGCCATGCTTCCTCCTTTCCTCTCCATCGCATGGAGGAAAGAAAAGGAGAGGGGACAGGAGGAGATGATGAGCATGTTGTTGCTCTTCGGGAGTCTAATCAATGCGTCACATTAGTAGCCGTGAAGGGCATATTATGACGCATTAGTCATCGTGATAGGGTGTCAACATCAAGGGTGACATGTAGGGTTTTTGCTTCAACTTGGTCGATGATCTGATCTCCAGTTCGCTCAATCTTGGGCAGGCAAGCTTCGATGTTGAGGCTCAAAGCCTCTTTCCTAATGACGTGTACGAGAAAGAAGAAAGAGCTCATCGGTTGGATGAGCCGATGAATCACTCTTCCTGGAGTTCGAATCTTTCCCTTAGAACACCTCGGAGGAGATGTGATACCATCACCTTCTTACGTTCCTTGCAGATTTCAGCCTGATCGGACGTCGCTACCTTATTCTCGAAGGGCTTCCTGAGAACCCTTCTCATCCTTCTTGCAAATACGAGGATGGAGGGTGAAACCTCTCGGTCATCTCGAAGTCGGAATTTTCAAAGGGGTAATGACTTCTTCTAGTAAATGTTCACTTGTAGATGTATCTTCGGAGTTCAAAGGTGAGGCAAAACCGGCGAAGGTGGAGGGATCAGAGCTTCTGGATTCAGATTTTCTGTATTTCTTTTACAAAAATATAAACATAGAGATGTAGAGAAATTTCTTATATTACTCTTTTTAGATGTAATACAATATATATAATGAGTCATTTTTTGGAATGAAAAAGCTTATTTGGGGTCTTGCTTGATTTGTTTTTATTGTAGGCTTTTGAAACTGACATGGTCAGCCTATCTGAAGTGTTGATCTCTATCTCCGGCAATGTTCTAAAACGCGATTTCAGTGCTCGCACGGTCCGAGATCGCAAAACGCTTAAACGGTTTAAATGCCGATTTAACGGATAACACGTTTTATTAATATATAATAATATTATAATACTTAAAACTCGTGATGAAGTATAAAGGAAATATGCTTCACGTATTTGGTGAAATTCTAGAGCCAACATTAAGCACACTTTATAAGCCATTACTATTTAATGCATAAGCTGAAATGGTGATCTTAAGGTGAAAGTGGATCTTATTTAAAAGAAATGCACGCATAATACGATTTTCTTCCTAATTTATGGTGATTTCTTTTAGATAATCATATCAAATTCCAGACTAACAAAAATCAAGATCCTAAGCATGCACGCACAAGAAAATGTTGGTGGCAACAAAATTAAGCTTACATCATGATTTCAGAGGATATATCGGTTCCTACTGTGAATGCATAAAGCTACATCTGATTCCAAGCCAAAAAATTGAGGATCCTATTGCCATGTATGTAAGGCTTCTAAAAAAAAATCCCATATATCAATTTATAAATTCATAAGAACTAACCATTAGCTATCCTATTCCAAGATAAAGCAAAGGACCCAGCTAAAAAAGCATTAACAACAAAACTGACACTACTAATATTAATTAAAATGCATGACTATACTCTCATAATCGAGATGATAATATAAATATATAAGTATAAATGTATAACTAAATCAAATCGCGTTGACAACTATAAACAAACATGCAAACGCGCAAACTACATGCAATGGACATGCAAATTTCAATTCCACTAAGGTTATATACGAGTTAAAGTATGATTACTTTAGGTAATAAAAACATAGTTTAAGTAGAAAAACTGTTTGTATAAATAAATTTTTCTTCAAGTGTTAGATACACAGGTCTCCCAACTTTAATCATCTCTAAATTAAAATAAACTTCAATTAATGCCATAATTCCAGAATATTATATTATAAAAGTAAAACTCTTGAGGTGAATGTGCGTGATTATTCTCTTCCTTGTGGATAAAGAGGGCTCTCACTCACTCCCAATGAGGTTCTCTATGTTTATTAACCATAATTAGTTGGCTTACGGTGTTAGCAGTGTTGTGGGGTTTAATATGTGATCCATTCTGATGTCAAATATCTCAAATCAGATGAATTCACTAAAACCTGTCAATTTTTTGAGGCTTGGAGTTTTTGCCTCGACACCCCTCCCCATCCATCCACCCACCCACGCAACATTTTCCAGACATGTGCAAATGCACGTGTAATTGATGACTATTAAAGTTTTTTTCTTTTTGATACATTGGCCGTAACCAGACTTGACCCTGGGACCCCCACCCAACCCACTCCCACCAGTTTACGAGTGTACCTTACCGGCATAACTATTAAAGTTAGGTCTATACGTGGGATCCACCTCTAATTTCTTTTAAAGAGGGACATCCAAACACAATGTCCACATGCAATAAGGCACGTAAATCCAACAAACAACTTTAGATGGCAGGTAATAGAAATAAACTTTATCAAATTCTTTACAGTGAGTGTAGGCTTCAACAACTTTGTACTTGCTACTTAGTCAGAGGCCAATTTGTAGTGTTTGTTCTATTGCTAAGATGGGACCGACCGTTGTTTTGTCAAGCGGTGGTTTCCAATTTTCTTTAGTTGTTTTCCTTTTTTCGGGGGCCAACTACACACTAGCCACACACAAGAGTCAAGCCACGAGCCTTCTCAAGTTATATGTATGTGCATTACTGCATGCATGCGTGTAAAACTTCAATTATGTTTAGGTTTTCTTACCAGTGAAGCGGCGCATAGACTGGATGATAGAGTTGAGGTTGAGCAAGATATATAAGTTATGCCATCCATGTTTTAAGGATAACTCTTGTTAGTTTCAACCATGAATAAACGAAAACAAGAGAGGAGGGAGGGGAATATGGTAAAAATCAAACAGTCATAAAAGAGGCCTTCTCACCTTACTACTTCCATCTCTGCTTTTCCTACTAATGTGCACAGAGAAGTTACATAAATGATGTAAGAAGTAACTCTCTCTCTCTCTCTCTCTCTCTCTCTCTCTCTCTCATCCTCTTTACCTATCCTTTTTTCATGTCTAGTTGTCTTGTTTAATTTAATGCTCAAGACCACATAGTTTACAAAAATTTCTTACATCAATCAACATATGCTTAACGATTAGTGTCTTGTATCAACCATAACTAGATTCAATATCCACCGTCTCTTCACACCCAAACCATCTGATATCAAGTTTCTTCAGAGCAAAAATATCGTGAGCTAAAAAATTAGGCTAGCAAGCTTATAGTTTCCAAGGGCCTTATCACCAACCTTTTAAAGTTATAATTCGTATGAATTAATGGCTGAATTAGGTTACATTTGCATGATCCATAGTGGTTGTCAAGATATCCTTGGTGATATAAACCATTGTAAACTGTAATTTAACTACAAATACAATGGTCTAATCAAAATAAAACAATCATTATTGGGTCTTTTGAAGTAACATGGTGAGTATGATAAGAGTTATATAGGTGCCAATGCAGAGTAAACTCCCTAGTGTTAACCAAGAAATGAAAAGCCCTGCCCTTGGGCAAGTCAGTAATTTTACGATGACATTTTCACATCAAGTCCATCTACACTAAATTACTTCTCTCTTTGTAAGTAACTCAAAGAGATGTTGTCCTCCAGTAGTCACGTGACTTCATTGATTTAATGTAGTTTCATTTGATAGTATGCTAATATTATGCTTCTGAATTAGGTAGTTTGTATCTGATTATAGTTGACACTACGAAAAGACAAACTTCAAGGTAGCTCTGCAACTGGTCCAAACGATGTCAAACTTGTCGGCACTTCTAAAAGACAAGTCACAAACAGGCTGAAGACCTATTCATCCCTGATGGATAAACCAATGACTTGAACTCCACTGATCCAGTGAAGCAGACAGTGAACCAAGTATTTGCCTTCTAAAGAAACCCAAGAGGCTAACATTTAGCTTCGCTGCAAGCTAAACTTTAGTTTCGTAGCAAGCTCAGTAGCTCCGTTGTGAGCTCATTCTTAGTTTCGCTTGAAACTTTTCATAGCTCTGTTGAGAGCTCTCTGCAAGCTCAGTGGTAACTTCGCACAAGTTATCCTTAGTCCGCTCTCTTTTAGCTCCGCTGTGAGCTCATATGGTCATTTTGACATTTAAATCTCAGCACGAGATTAATGTGATAAATATCACTTTGAACAGTTAATTATCATGATCCTTTTGCTCCTTAATTGGTTAGAGAGGACCAAGAGAAATCTTTCAATGAGTTGTCAAGGAGTTTTCCCCTTTTCAAAATCAATAGAAAACAAGATGGCTTCAATGCTGGGAGTAGTCACGCTCTGAGCAAAATTCGTCTCTGATGCCAAATTGGAGACTTTGAAATCAGAAGTGACGTGTTACATCGACTCTGACACGTCTTATTATAATCTCTTACTCGGACGACCATGGATCTATATCAACTGGATCGTCCCCTCTAATTTGCACCAATGTTTTAAATATGTAGGCGAGGATGCTGTGATTCGAACAGTGTTCGGATTCCCTGCTCTGCCAGGAGGATAATGAGCCAATGAAAAAATTGTTACTTGATGACATAGACAATGGCAACGAGGCAGACTGAGAATTAGAAGATGCGCCTCTACCTTTAGCATTGAACCAATTGTAGTGTATCTAGATGATCCTGATTGTAATAATCCCGCCGAAGATGAGGGTGTGTGAGTCCTTAATGAAAATGTTGCTTTTTATTACTCTTTGTGTCTTGAGGATATATTTAAATCCGTCAATATTAGCTCCTTGCACATGCCTTTACCTATCTCGAAAATGGCATGCATGCATATAGAGAACAATGAATGGTCTGTCTTCATTTTTCCTCCTCCTAAAAGGGCCCAATCACCGATTATATTCGGCAGAGGCCAAGCTCGAGCCACGACATCCAGAGAATCAGATCATGACTTGGAACCCCACAATTTTTTCATTACGGGCGGTCAGCACACCGCATGATGAACAAAATGGGGTACAGCTTGAATCGTGAGGATGGTTTGAATTTCAGTAAAGAGCGGCGCATACCTTTGCAACCTTTCGTACCGGAAGAAAATTCAGCCAACTATTATGATCGCACACGCAGGGGGTTGGGATATGTCACTACACCTCCCCGGTCAGAATCAGAGTCTGACGGGTCCCTACCATCGCAATCATCAGACTCATTAGTTCGGCCTCTGATATTAGTGTGGGGGTAGTCTTTAAGAATCTCTTTGCCAACATAACATTTATCAATTAGGCAAAGCAAGAAGAAAATATCGAGCCATTCGACACCGATCTGTGGGCTCAACTTGATCTTCAATGGGAGAAGAGTTTCGAACAGCGTGAACCCCTACCGAAGATAAAGTGATCCAAGTCGATGTGGGTGATCAAGCACACCCAAACCTCATCTCTATGAGTGAAAGCCTACGTCAACAGAGAAGCAGGACCTCATATCTCTCATACAGGAGTATATTGATGTCTTCGCTTGGAGCTATGAAGACATGTCTGGCCTCGACCCTCAGGTGACTATGCACCGTCTCAACATCAAACATGATGCCAAACCAGTTAAGCAACAATAACGACGATTTTGACCCCACATCATGGAAGTAATCGAAACCGAAGTTCATAAACTCATCGAATGCGGCTTCATTCAAGAGGAACAACGCCCAGACTGGGTTGCGAATATTGTCCCTGTGCTCAAGAAAAACGGTAAGTTCAAAGTTTGCATTGACTTCCGTGACCTTAACACAGCCTGTCCTAAAAATGAATTTCCGTTGCCCATCACTGATGTCATGATTGAAAACACGTGTGGCTTCGAAAGGATGTCCTTCATGGATAGCTTTTCATGGTACAATCAAATCAAGATGTATCTGGATGACGAGAAGCATGTCATTCACATCGCCATTAAGGGTATACTGTTACACAGTAATGTCATTCGGATTGAAGAATGCGGGTGCAACTTACCAACGTTCCATGAGCTCAATTTTTCGTGATCATCTACGAAAAACGATGGAATACTATGTTGACAACATTGCAGTCAAGAGTCGCAGCAAAAGCAGCCATCTCGATGACCTGAGAACTGTGTTCGACATCATACGGGCTCACCAGCTGAGAATGAACCCGACCAAGTCATTCTTGGGAGTGTCGAGTGGTAAGTTCCTTGAATTTATTGTCACATTCAAAAGAATTCACCTTAACACAGACAAAGTCAAGGCCAGTCAGGCATGCAACCTCCGAGGACCCTCAAAGAGCTCAGAGGTCTACAAGGCAGATTCGCCTATATCCGAAAATTCATCGCAAATCTTTCAGGTCGTTGCCAACCGTTTACATCTTCGTATGGGATGAAGCTTACCCAAAAGGCTTTCGAGGATATCAAAGAGTACCTCACCAAGTAGCCGGTCCTGGTTGCTCCCATTTCGAGAAAACCATTCTTACTCTATGTGCAAGCTATGGACCACTTTTTAGGCACTCTTCTAGCACAGAAAAATGATGAAGGTTGCGAACAGGCCATCTACTACCTGCACAGGACTCTGATCCGGGGCCAAATCTCGATACAACCCTGTCGAGAAGGAGCGTCTAACCCTTGTCTTCACTGTCCAGAAGACACGACATTATTTGGTTGGCCAAACCATACATGTCATTTCGATAGTCAATCCCCTGCGCATTCTCATGACGAAGCTAGGTTCCTTGAACTCCAGATTAGCTAATTGGACTATTCTGCTGTATCAACACGACATGACTTTTGTCCCAAAAAAGGCAGTCAAAGGTCAAGCTTTCGCAGATTTTCTGGCAGCCCATCCAGTTTCGAAAACTTCGAAACTACACACGGACATTCCGGACGAGGTTATCGAAGCTAATATAACCTCAGGAGATGATGTATGGCAGATGTTCTTTGACGACGTATCAAGAACAGGCCCTATAAGCAAGATCATTGCTAGAGTGAGGGTGATATTTGTTTCACCAGAGAATTACGTTCTTCCTCGTGCATTCTCACTGACGGAACCCTGCTCCAACAACGTAGTTGAGTACAATGCTTTACTCATTAGCCTCCAACTCGCTTAACAGATGGGGTACAGTACCTTGAAGCTTATGATGACTCCAAATTGATTGTCAACCAAGTCAAAGGAGAATATGAGGTTCGTCATGAAGACCTGATACCTATCACCATGCAGCCATTAAGTTGGCCAACTCATTTGATGGCTCTACATTAGCCATGTGTTTCGCCTCTTGAATACAAAGGCAGACGCTTTAGCTACGCTCGCGGCTACATTGGCTTTGCTAGCAGACACCACTTATCGTCTTACGGTGGCTACCTATCACCTCTTCTGTCTGAAGTACGGTTTAGAGGTTAGCGAAGTTCATACAACCTCAACAAACTTCGAATCAAGAGACTGGTGATTCCCGATCACCGACTATGCCTTGCATGGCATATTGCCTGATGATCCCAAGGAAGCAGCTTCTGTTCGATGAAGATCTACTCGGTTCTACTATGATACAGTGGTAAAAGACGTATGTCGTTTATATGACGGTATACTTCTTCGTTGTCTATCCAACATGGAAGCGCGAGAAGTACTTAAAAAGGCCCACAATGGCATATGTGGAGCTCATCAGCCAGATCCAAAGCTCAAGGACCGACTGCACCGACTCGGCTACTATTGGCCAACTATGATCGCAGACACGGTCAAATATGCAAGAAAGTATAAGGCCTGTCAAATTCATGTGGATTTTATACACCACCTCCCGGAGCTACTCCACCCCACAGTCGCTTCATAGTCGTTCGAAGCATGGGGAATCGATGTTGTAGTACCTATCAGTCCTCCATCAGCAAAAGGTCATCGATTCATCCTTGCGATACCAATTACTTCTCAAAGTGGGCAGAAGTTCACCGCTCGCTGAAGTTAAAACTGCTAATGTAGTTAACTTCATCAAACACCATATCATCCACCGATTTGGTATCCCCAGGCGGATCATCCACCATAACGGTCCCCAATTCGCAAACCAATCGTTCTATCGGTTCAGTGACAAGTACCTGATTCAGAATGTGGCTTCAACTGCCTACAACTCTACCGCCAACGAGTTAGCCGAGGCGTTCAATAAGACGAGCATCAAGCTCCTCAAAAAGTTCGTCTCCACAAGCAAATTAGACTGGAATGAGATGCTCAACGAATGTCATTGGGCCTACCGAACAACAGTCCGAACTCCTATAAGCAATATGCCGTTTTCTATAGTTTACGGGTGTGAAGCAGTCATACCTCTAGAGATACAAATGTCATCACTTCGCGTTGCTCTAGCAACCAAGATGACAGAAGAAAATAATGATCGATTACGTCTCCAAGAGCTAGAAGCGCTGGACGAGAATCTGTTATAAGCTCAACAATGCATTGAGTTGTACCAAGCTCGAATCTCGAAGGCCTTCAACAAAAAGGTCAACGAGAGTCTTTCAGAAAGGAGATTTAGTTTTAGCTGTCAGGCGACCTATGGTCATGATACATAAGATTAAAGGCAAATTCCAACCCAAGTAAAAGGACCCTATGGTAGAGAGTCTACTCGAACGGAGTATACCGCCTAGCAAATCTAAATGGCGACACGCTCATGATGTCGACTAATGGCAAGTTCTTGAAAAAGTACTATCCCTGATCACATTAACATCATACCTCTGATCAAAAAAGTGTTGTACATGACCACGTTAACATTAAACCTCTGTTCATTAAGACAGACTTGTCTGACTGTTTCTTCTCCAAGAAATTCCTTTCCTCAGGCGGAATCAATTTCATCTCCGCTTCTTCTGGGACTATGGTTGACATCAATACACGATGTTAACATTGAAGAGAAGATAGGCGAAATTTCTGGTTTTAGCTTTGTCACTCTTCTCGTTTGAAATAATAGGTTATATTTTAAGTCGAGCATACCTAAACAGCGATTTTTGGCACTCTTCTTATTATTTCCTCTCGATCCAAAAGAATGGTGACTATTCAATAATGTAATAGTGGCATGTCTCCAATCATCCCTTCGCCTCTGTCCTTCGACGAGTCACGATTCGGTTTCGCGACGACTTTGATCGAGCTAAATTCATTGAAGAAGGTTCGTGACACATATCTGTAGGACCTTTCCACTGTTTCCACATTCATGTCTGGATTTAGTGATAGCCACAAACCTGAGTCTTGCTATGATGAACTAAAATATAGGTTCACGAGAAATCTCGACTTAATTGATAGATTCCCCGCAAAACTCATGTTTCATGTCTCGACTTGATAATCAGTCGAGAACAAGAATCCCTATTAGGTGACACTTCATCAGGAATTTCGACCTACTCGATAAATTTCCCAAGAAGTTTATTCTTAACCCTTTAATCTCCAGTGAGATTTTAGAGGCCACCAATGGAATGCAAAAAGGTCCACTTCAAATGGCACGATCCGAAACCTTCGGTGAATAAGGCTAGAGGAAAACATTAGCTTCTAAGCCCAATATAAAATCCTCGATAACACATCATGTTGAGGGGAATAGCATGGCTAGCTCAACTCAAACTGTAGTTGGTAAAGACAAACTAAATCTATTGATAGCTGAGGGTTTGCTAAAAAACTTAAGAGACTTGATCCCATTTAATTCCTCTAGAGTTCTCTACCAATTCCCTCCTATAGAATGGTGGATTCACAGAGTGAACAAGTCATGTTGAAGCTTTCACCTCTGACTTTTCCGCGTGTAATGGTTGCATGCCTTCAGTCACATCCTCCTCTTTTCGATCGGTCAAAGCCCGACTTCACAACCCGTTCATTTAAATATTCAGATAAACTGATTAAATGAGTTTATCTGATGACTTATCAAGTCGAACGCATTGAAGAAGGCTCGAGATGCATCTTTGCAAAACTTTTCTAGTATTTTCACATTCATTTCAAGATGTGGCAACCGATCGATTGATCGAGAGTTGAGGAAAAGACCCCTAGGGATAGGTGGAACCTTTATATCAAATTCCTTTCGGAGTGTACAAAATGATTATTTCCTCTAGAGAAAATTAGTTTTAGGAGCACTGCCTCCTATTCCCCGGCGGGATTCTCTAGCAGCATTCTTACATTTGCAAGAAACGGACAATTCCACCAAAGTCCCTTACCAATTTTCTTCTGTAGAATGATAGGACTACATAAAATTGTAATCATTTTCCCAACAAAATGAATTATAGATCAAGTCTGTCATGTTAACATTAAACCTCTGACAGCAAAATTTCTGATGTATCCCCAGCGGATCAGAAATCCACTTGTCATTCTTCTTCATAGAATGGCAGGTCCATCAAATTATGCAGTCAAAAGCTTGTCACGTTAACATTATACCTCTGATAGCTCTCTTTCAACAGCTTGTGGGGAATGATTGTTTCTCTATCCTCAGTGGAGTTCTCCAACAAACGAGTTCCTGAAAATCCCCTGGAAGTTGCAAAATGTCACGTTGACAACTCCCTATAAATTCCCCACGGAGTCTAAGAGAACAGCTAAATTCTCCACCTTGAAAATCCTCACAGAATATCCATTCCCCAGAGAGGTATCATCACGTTAATGATTATCTCTAAAAACTTCTAAGAGTGTTGCCTCTTATTTTTCCCTAGCTTGGCTGCCACGTTAGTGCATATCTCTGACAACTCTTTCCAAATTCTCAAAGGAATCTCTTTAGCGTCGCTAATGTCACGTTAATGCTTACCTCTGACAACTCTTTAAAGTATTTCGCCGCGGAATCTATAGGAATGTTAATTTCCTTCTAAAATCCTCATGGGATTCCTTTTAACTCTCGAGCGAGTTTTTAATAGATTCCACTCGGAGTCCTTTAATACCCTTTTCAGTCCCCAGTGGACTCTTTGGTTGTCACGTTAACATGATATTCTGACAATTTCTTCCAAAACTCCTATAAGAAAATGCTAAATTCTCCACGGAGTATCAAATCACATTCCCCAGTGGAATAACTCTAACTCTTTTTGTCGTCATGTCCAGTTAGCCACCTCTGAACGGCAAGGCTCTCAGTCTGATATTTCTTAATCAGTTATGTCCAGTTTATCACATCTGAACCGACGGGTGCCCATATCTCTTCCCTATATGGTACTCAAACTGTCACGTCCAGTTCGCCACCTCTAAACAGACGAGTTCATACCTTGTTCTCCTTTCCCTGTCAGCGCCGGGAGTTATTACTGTCAAGTGAGTCAATCACCTCTGAACAGCGAATTGTGAGCCTGGTGTCTCTTAGTCGGACATATCCAGTTTACCACCTCTGAACCGACGGGTGCCCAAATCCAATTCACCCGTGCAGTCCCTAGTGGACTAATGTTAACATTATGACCTCTGGCAGCGGATTTGAAATTTAATGCGTCTTCGTCTCTCATGTCCAGTTAATCACCTCTGAATAGACAGGTCCCTAATACCAGGTTCACTTTCTTTTTGTCGTTTCGTCACCTATGAACGACAAAATCTGAGCTTAGTGGCTTCTCAATCGGTTATGTCCAGTTCGTGACCTCTGAACTGACAAATAGCCAAGTCTCATCCTTTAATCCAGTAGGGACTATTTTTACCGCCATGTCCAGTTTAATCACCTCTGAACGATAGGGCTCTGAATTCGATAAATCTCAATCAGCCATGTCTAGTTCGTCACCTCTGAACCAATCGATGTCCGGATTTCATTCTTTGGTCCTTTATGGACTTCTTTTGCTGTCAAATTAGTCAATCACTTCTAAACAGCAAGGGCTCTGAGTTTAGTGGTTTCTCAATCGGCTATATCCAGTCAATCACCTCTGAACCGACAGATAGTCAAATCTCATCCTCCCGTCCAGTGCAAACTTTTTTATGTCGTTACGTCCAGTTCGTCACCTCTGAACGACAAAATTCCGGGTCTGATAATTCCTAATCAGTTATATCCAGTTCGTTACCTCTAAACTGACGGATTTCAGATCTTACCCCAGTCTAGTAGAGACTATTTTACTACTGTTAAGTCCAGTTTGTCACCTCTGAACAGCAAGCCCCTTTTCTAGTGATTCCTAACCTATCACGTCTAGTCAAATCACCTCTGAACAGATGGATTCCTAGACCTACACTCTTTTATCCCCAGTGAATTCTCTTTTCCAGACTAATTTTATCGTGTTCATAACCTCTGAATAATGTTAGTCTTGATTTTAATATCTTCGGAAATTTTACTTGGTGAAATTTCACCCCTACCAGTTCTTTCCAAAGAACTTGCATCTTAAGTTTTTCTCATATGAAAAACTTACATTACTTGTAGCTAATTACACAAGAAAGCAAAGGACGAAGAAGGAAGAGAAAGACACCATACAAGTCATTGATCGAAAAGTAGATTTTATTGATTGATGAAAAAGTATAATAAAAGAAGATACAAGGTGTACAAATCAAGATTGTCTCTCATAAGATTTAATCTTTGCCTCAAGAGCAGACAACCTGTTGTTTCTCTCCTCTTTAGCCTGCAGCATGGCCTGTGGCTTCAGCTTCTCCCGCTTGAATGCAGCCATTTTCTCCAAGCGGGATTTAAGCTCCTTCAAAGTTGTCCTCTTCTCTGCATCCGAGTATTGGATTTGGATGCTCTTAGCCGTCATCTCTTCCCGGCGGATTGTTTCGGTTTGACTCACTGGCTCAGCTTTGGAAAGGATAAAATTGGCCTTTGCAATCATCTCCTTCGCCTACTTGATTTGATCGCTTACAGCATCAAGAGCTTCACTGGAGACAGCCATCGCCTCCGCAACCTTAGCCTCCCAGTCCTCCAGGGATTTTAACTCCTGAGATAGTGCCTCTACTTCTTGGGATGTCTCTAGATAATTCTTTTGCATCTGACGTTACAGTTTAGCTTCAACCAATAGAGTGAGATCTAACTGCCTCAGGTTATTCCATTCATCGATGTCCCTTTCAAGATTGTTGACCACTTCTTTCAAGGACTCAGCTTTGGTAACCCCTCCAACATCCCGGATACTTTCTATTGCTTGAGAGAATATAGTCTCCAAGAAGCAAAAGAAGTACGAGTGCTTTTGAAAATCATGGGGAGACAGCGCTTCAAGATTTTGTAGAAGCCTTCCACGAGCTCTCCGATGAATTCATCCTGGGAATCAATCTCGATCGGTGGAAGGGCAATGGATGCAGGAGGGCTCTGCTGAGGCAAGGCCGTTGTGGATAACTCTGGGATGGCTGAAGTCGCAGCTATTGGAGCGATCTTCGGAAAAGGAGTCTTCAGAGGAACAACCTCTAAGAAACGAAAGTCAGGCGCTAGGATCGGCCTAACAGTGAGTGTTAAAGAACCAGCTTCGGTGGCCTCCACCAAGTCAGAAGCCGAAGGACCAGAAAGAGCTGGCAGAATCGAAGACAACTACGTCTCAGGCTTTGGCTGATCTCTACCCTGCTTCAATGTTATCTGAGTAGGAGAGACAGGCTCCGCCTCGACTGTTGCCACCGGTGAGTCCCCCGCTGTGGCCTGTCACTGAACTACACTTGATGAACAAGGCTCAACAACACGGGATCAATCATCGGTGGAGCCGCCGCTTCCTCCTCTTGTTCAGACTCTGACATGCTGGAGGAACAACTTCCGCAGGAGGTTCTGCAAAATTATTGGATTTAGCAACGGATATAGAAAACATTTAGCTGAATTCAAAACACTACAATTATTACTTGCAAAGGCTGAGGTTGTGATGTTAACCTCACACTCTGCTACTCACCTTGGGGAGTTTCAAGGGAGACATGCTCGGCAGTGGTGACCTACTCGATCACAACAGCTTTGGTAGCAAGAGGAACCTCGGGAGCAGGCATTTCCATAAGAGCAACTGGGAGAAAGATGTTCTCCACGGGAGCTTCAGAGGTTCCAGAGTTTCCACACCCTCAGTCTCACCTCTTTGAGTGGTTACCTCAATTTGGGCGAAAGACCCGATGTCTGATATGTCCCCATCAGAGCCCTCCGAGTTGAGGTAGTCACCCACGTCTTCTATACGATGTAGGAAGAGGACGTCCTACGCCTCATCATCCTCCTCATTTGCATTCAAAGACTTAGAGTTAGTCACGGAAGCGGACAATTGAAATAGAAAATTCTAATCTTACCTGTAACCGGTATAAACTGACCCGAAGCTTTGTCGGCTGCTGGTTCAACCACTAGTGGAGCAGGAGGAACGTGAGCAATCACTGAAGCAGCAAGAGGGGGCATGAATCACCGGTTCTTTTACCTCTCTAATTTGTAGAGTCCCTCAATGCCGACTTGAAGGCTTAATGGTCTTCTTCCTCTTCTTCTGAGGAGAAACAACTGGAGGCAACCTGCGCTTTCGCTTGAAGTGGGTGTTAGATTCTCCTCCTCTTCTTCCTCCTCTTCCTCGACGTCAGCAGTGGCAGCGACTTCCAGTGCAGGTGTAGGCTCGCAGCAACTTCCTGGGCAGGTTCACTACCTACTTCACCAGGGTGAGGGCTCGCGGCAATTGAAGCCCCACTACCAGCATCAGCAAGGTATTCGACAAGTCTCGGTACTCGGACTTGTTTTCCTTGTTGCTGCTCTACTCCCTTTGCCTTCAAACGGACTGCAATCCATTTTATTTTGATGGAGTTGATTTTGTATAAGGATGAGGGCGCATTCGAGGCCTGGTACCATTGGCAAAACCCCATACTGGTGAGAAGATTGGGAGTTCAATGCGGCAGGTAACATCGGGCTCCCGTGCAACCAGCTATGAAGTGCCTCCAAGCCCTGGCGCCATCAATCAAGCTCCCCATGCACCCGAACCGAAGGTTTGGATCCCCAATGTACACTTGATCATAGCCGAACTGTCTGGCGAAGCGGCTGAGCAGATAAGACTCAAAATAGCAGTCGTCGCCACTTCGGTATACCAAGTGAGAAGGTCTGATGCTGACCAGCCACTTGAAAGTGCCCAATCCGAGAGAAGTCTGGTTGTCCCCAGTGTCCTGGAATTCCTCACCGTACCCTGAACCTGGGATATGGAGAAACAGCGGAAGGGGCTATACGAGTCTTTATAACTAACCATCCTTCGTACTCCCGCCAAGCACTGACCTACCCACTGAGAATTCTCGAAGCGACGAAGGTGAGCATAACATTCACCCTCTGGAGGCTCTTCTGCTAGCTGGATGAGAACCGGACAGTGAAGTGCAAATCACGCCATCAAATAGGCATATGGTAGCTCCATTGGGGGAGAGGGCCCGTCACGTGGGAAGACCAATTCTTTCCCCACCCGCTTAACGGTTGTCTTCGCGTAAAATTGCTCTGTTAATGTACGAAGCCCACTTTGGATGCAGCATTGCATAGCAAGAAGCAGCCTAAGCGATCACCCATACACCAATTGAACGGTCGGAAAGATCACTAAAGGCGTAATGTCGTCGTGGGATCGAGAAGGGATCACACATCTCTTCAACCAGGCTGACAAGAAACCGGCTAATAATGCCTTCCAGGATATCGGTATCTTGCCTGACGATGAAAGCTTAAGAATACGTCCCCTTGTTCATAATCCCTGTCATCTTTCTCTAGGAAACATCTTCATTATCACTCGCCTTCATAGCCTTGGCGATCCGCTTGTACTCCCTTGGAGTCTGAAGACTTTCGAGAGGTCCGTCCAGAGAAGGGAACAAATATTTGACCCAAGTCTTCAGGCTATTTGTAGCTTCGCGGCCGGAACGAAGATCGAGACATGTGTAAAAATGGCACATGAGTTCTTGATGTCTCGTAGAGGGCCGGTTATTTCTTCTTCAGCTGTGCTAACTCTTCGGCACACAGAAAATACCCCGCGTATGGTAACGAACCCATTGGGAGGTTCGATACTCCCCACATCTCGTGGAGCGCCATCCCCAGTTTGCCAACTGCTGTAAAGAATGTCCTCGATGCCAGACAATACATTTCAAGAATGGCGTAGAAAGTGGGTATGTTGATCTCAAAACATGTGGCTCTGACAGCATCATATAGTCCCAGTCGCATCAGATCGTCTGCAAATACTTCAAACCATACAATGTAAGGCTGCTCCACAACTATTGTTTGAAGACGCAGACCCTCCCTGGCATTTGGAAGTCTGTTGCAGGGTAATTTCCTCCCGCGTTTATGAATTGATTTAAGAAGGTCGAAACCTTTGCTGGGTTCTCCCCCACGGGCACATCACGACCAACATTGCCCGAGACCAAGGATGCTTCGCGGAGGTCCACTTCTACTGAATCCACGACTGGTCAGAATCCCCACGCGCAACAATTTCGTGCCCTGACTAACCGACCAGGTAATCTTTCGTTTGTTGTCACTGACTGAAGGAAGACCAGGGGATAGTGGCGCCTGCTCTCTGAGAGGTAGTAGCAGTCCCCATTTAGGATGTAAACCCATTGTCCCTCCTCGGCAAGCAGTTGTTGATCCGTATCCAGTGCTGTATCTCCAAAAAAAGTCGGGCTTCCTGAGTATTGTGCGGTTCTCCCCCTCAAATGCAGTTGTCGACATGATTATTCTGAGGGTTCGCTCATGCCCGCTCAAGATGAGTGCATTACGTATGTGAGTGCTCTCTTCACTAAACAGTGAGGCCTGCCCCTGAAACTGGAAGTGGGCATTCCGTCCATTCTCCTCACGGACTCGAGTAAAGTGTTGGACGGGTCAGGAGAATAGTGCACTGCAAAACAAAGAAAAGCAAGCATGTTAGCCTCTAAAGAAGGAGAAAAAATGCGTGAAAAAATTTCTAAGTCTTAGCTCCTCAAGCGTAGCTTGCTCCGCTCCACAAGTGAAGCTAGCTCCGCTCTAAGGCAAAGCCTTATACTGCACAAAGGCAGAGTGCAAAAAAACCTAAGGGCTAGCTTCGCGTAGAAGCTTAAGAAGCACTTGTGCCTAAGATAGTTCAATGGGCTCAACGACCCTCATTTAGCTTCACCCTGAGGCTCAGCTTCGCATTCTGTCAAGTGATAGAATGCAAGAAGCCCTAAGGGCTAGCTTCACATGGAAGTTTAAGAGGCAACGCATCAATCTTTCATCTAGCTTCACTACGAAGCTCAGCTTCATATTCTGTCACTTAACAGAATACAAAAAACTCCAAGGGCTAGCTTTGCCTACAAGCTTCTTAAAGAAACCCTTCGATTTCTGATATTGACCAGCAAAATTAAAGGGGAAGAAATCCCCTAAAATTTGACAAAATTAGATTTAAGGGAGTTTGACTCCCTAAAATCATCAGATTCTGATGAATCTTGAAAAATCAGCCATGGATTAAGCCAAAATTGGTTGTGAAAGAGATTGAAAAATCTCTGAAAAAGGGGCAAACCCTACGGGCGGAGGAGGCGGCGCCGCAGCAAAGGTAGCGACCTCTTTCCCTGAGCGCTGTTGGGTGCCATTAAAGCTCGTAGGAGTTCTTGAAAAGTCTCGAGCGAAGAAGACAAAGAGGGATTGTTCAAATCTATAAGAAAACGCGAAGTTAAAAGAAGATAGCTTCTTCTCATGCAGCAGCCCTTGGTTTTTATAGACAATCAATGTCTAGCTTCGCCCCCTCTAAAAGGAGTGCAAGCCGTCGTTTCAAATTTGAAACGACGGTTGGAGGTTCAAAAACCTAAGCAGCGAAGCTATTTAGCTTCGCTTAAACGCCATCTTGAGCTTCGCATGAGGCTTTATTTTAGCTCCGCTATGAGCTCATCATTAGCTTCACATGAAACTTTATTTTTAGCTTTGCATGAAGCATCATCTTTAGCTCCACTGAGAGCTTATTCCTTATTCGCACGAAGCCCACTCCACAGAGTTTCAAAATTGAACCAATCTGGTTATCTAGCTTAAGACACATTTACACCAGCTCAATGGGCTCCTTTGATCTAAGCAATGTCAAAATTTAGGTCATAGACTCAAGTTCAAAGTACTTCGGAATTTGTACCAATCCAATACGGATTCACAGAAACTTTGAAGGGGGTTTTGTTGACACTCCGAAAAGACAAACTCCAAGGTAGCTTTGCAATCGGTCCGAACGATGTCAAGCTTATCAGCATTTCTAAAAGACAAGTCACAGACAGGCTGAAGACTTGTTCATCCTAATGGACAAACCAATGACTTGGACTCCACTGATCCAGTGAAATAGACAGTGAACCAAGCATTTGCCTTCTGAAGAAGACCAAGAGGCTAACATTTAGCTTCGCTGTAAGCTCAACTTTAGCTTCGCAGCAAGCTTAATAGCTCCGTTGTAGGCCCATTTCTTAATTTTGCCTGAAACTTTTCATAACTTTGTTGAGAGCTCTCTGCAAGCTCAGTGATAGCTTCACACAAGTTACCCTTGACTCCGTTGTGAGCTTATCTTTTAGCTTCGCATAAAGCTCTCTTAACTTTGTTGTGAGCTCATATGGTCATTTTTTACCATTTAAATCTCAACACGAGATTAATGTGATAAATATCACTTTGAACAGTTAATTGCCATGATCCTTTTACTCCTTAATTGGTTGGAGAGGATCAAGTGAAATCCTTCAATCAGTTAGAGAAAATCAAGAAAAATTCCTCAATTAGTTAAAGAAAATCAAGAGATTGTTGTAACAATCCTGAGCCAACTGGCTAATTAGCTTCGCCAGCGTGCACTAGCTTCACAGAAGCTGCATTTAGCTTAGCAGCGAAGCTATTTTAGCTTCACAGTGAAACTAAACTGCTAAAAATTAGGGGAGCAGTTACACTCCATCAAGCCTATAAATAGCCCACTGCTAGGCAGGCTCTAGTCTGGATTTTGAATTGCGGATCAAGGCTGGGAAAATTCTGAAGAAAGCTGATCTTCTTGAAGAAAGATTTCACAAGAGATCGCTTTTTAGCTTCCAGGCTTTCCTCAGAGAACTTCTCTTACAAGGTGCTAATACCCTTACGATCTTTTTTTCTCAAAGGATTTTCAGAATCAGGCGAAAAGGAAATTCTTAGGCAGAAGACTCGACCACTCGCATTGTCAACGGAACAAAGTGGTCACGTGCTGACCAAACTTCCACCGGCACACTTCCCAGAAATCTCAATAGAAGATCCTTGTAATTTTCTTTTTACTTGTAATTTTATACAACACTTTTTTTAAAGTTTTTCCCTTTTCAAAACCAATGGAAAACAATTACATAATGGACATTGGGTACTGAACTGGCAAGCTACTCCTAGGCTGAAGTCCAGGCGAGTACTATGACTGTCTATATTATTATTAAGGTGAGACTTCAAATGGTGGAAAGAAGATTCCATAACAAAGAAATAGATCTTCTTTTCCAGATTCTACTTTTTATGATACAAGCTACCTATATATTTGTATTATCAAATAAATCTATATGTTTTAATATTTCCATTGTTTAATAAAAAAATCTCCTAAGATGTTTCATTAATCTACATAATTATGTAGATACTCATGAAAGGGAATGTGCAACGCAATCAGATTGGAGATAACAAAGCCACCTAAAATTACAAAGCGATAAACAAATCCAAACCACCAAGCAGATGAACAAAATTCCTATAGCAAATTGCCTCATCTTCTTCCCTCTCCACTAGGCATGTCAATGGGTCGGGTTTGGACCCATACTTTGACACATACCATACCCGATTAGACGGGTCTAGTAACCAGTGTTACACCCGCGGACCCGAATAAGACATGGACCCGTTTACCCTATCAGTAAATGGGTCGGGTCTGATTTTACTTGAACCATGTCCGATTAGACCCAAGCCCGTTTAATTAATAACTCTAACCCTAACCCTCACTCTCACTCTCTTAGCCTCCCTCTCACAGCCTCCCAGCAAGTCGAATCACCACCCTGGCCGACTCATCCCCGGGCCTCCTCCCCTCCTTCAACACGCCTCCATCATTGAGCTCCTTTACCATTGCCTCCCAACGCTCCGCTACAGCCCGCTATCTCGTTGAGCGCGGCCTCTATGACTCCCGCCCAACCCAGGACATCGCCCAGGCCGTCAAGGACTTTCCCCTCCACTGGGGCGATAGCGCTGGAACAAGTTCTCCGACGAGTCCGCCATCGACTGCCTTGCCTACACCCACGTTCGGCTGAGCAGGGAGGCGATCGTGATGGCGAACAAGCTCATGGAGGTGGAGAAGGCGAAGGAGATCGACAAGACAGAGCCGACGAAGAGCATAATTAGCCAAGAGATCGAGAGGGTTTCGGGGAAATGACAGGAGGCAGAGGAGGGTAGCTTGGTGAGGGCGAGGTTGCCAGTGGTGAGGCTCAGGTACGGGGAGGTGGCAGAGGCGGCGTCGGTGGCACTGCCGCTAGCTTACACCCACTCTGCCGACCACCATTTCCATCTCTCCGCCAACCTCGATAACCCTAGCCCCATCGACATTGACAATATCGAGTCGGGTCGGGTAGTCGGGTTTGGAACCGTCACTAACCGGGGTCGGGTATGTGAACTGTTGTTCTGGACCCGCGAGAAATCGGGTCAGGTCTGGTAGCTATAATGATAATCAGGTCTAAGTCTAATAACTACCGTACCTGCCCCGAACCCGGCCCGTTGACAGGCCTACCCTCCACCCCGACCCAATCCTCGAACGATAACTGATGGTTTCTCGTAGCCATGAGAGCAAAAATAGCACAATCAATATTATAAGCTCTTCATTTTATGAATTGACCTTCTTTTTGGTTCTAACATTGAAGCAGCTTTTGCCCCTAGTTTTCCTCAGCCAAAGATTTTGTGCACCTAAAAAAAGCTGAATTTAAGTTCACAGTTGGACATGGCCAACCAGAGGATTCTTCTCAGTTTATACTTTAAATTTTATTATTTTTAAGTGTGTTCTATAGGCTATAGCTGAGCCCATTGTGATTGAAAAGGAACTAACTTTATTGCCAATTTCCAATCTAATTGAAATCTCACTAAATTCAACAACCACAGTCTTCATCTCACACAATCATCAAAATTTCAGAAGAGGAGGACAAAAACTAACATTAAAGGCCGGGATAGGCGCGGCAGAGGGTACCCTGAGAGAGATCTCGGCAGTTTCGAGACGTCGTGCTCAGGCGTGACATCAGCCTGGCAGCAGCCACCGCGCTGTGCAGCGGGTACATCGATCCTCCACCCACGCACCCCAATTCCACCGGCAACCTACAAACAAATCCAAACTTACCATATGACACCATAAATTTCAAACAAAAAGAGGGGGAGAGGAAAAACTTTTCTGACCTGGAAATTGAAGCGAAGCGGCGGCGGAGATAAGGCGAAGCAGCGGGAGATCCCCTGATGAAAGAAGACGCAGAGGATCGAGCGGCGGTGGCGGCGGCCTTGGAGAGAGAAAGAGAGGTGCGGGTGAAGGATCTGATACAAGGGGACGCCATTTTAGAGGGGAGAGGCTGACGATGAGAGGGTTCCAGCGATTGATTGATGGAGAGAGGATTTTGGTTCAAGTCAGGGTTTAGGGTTTAAAAGGTTTTTCTTCATTTGTTTCTTGGATTTTTCCCCTCTGGGAGGGAAAAAAAAAAAAAAAAATAGGGTTTTAAGCTTGAGTTTTTCTCACATGTACCCATCAATTTTTTATAATTTTAAAAATATTTTAAAAATTTTCGTAATATCCAAATTATTCTTTAAATTCTTTCAAATTTTTAAAATTATTCTTTAAATCTATATAATATCATATTTATTCTCCAAATTCTTTCATATTTTAAAATTATCTCCTAATTATCTTTTATGAAATATAAAATTCTAAAAATACCCTTATTTTAGATTTACTTCCTCTCCTCTGGATAACTTCTGCTCCACCTCCTCCGCCAGCGCCCCCTCCTCGGCCTCCTCCTCCGCAGCCTCAAAAAGAGAAAGAGGGAGAGAGACCAGAGAGGGGAGAGAAACGTGATAGAAGGGAGAGTATGAGGGTATTAGAGTAATTTTGATCGATTGAGATAATTTTGAAATTTTGAAAGAATTTGAAGAGTAATTCTGATATTATAAAATTTTGAAGAGTATTTTGAAATTATCAAAAATTTAAGGAGTACGTGTGAGAAAGACCCTCTAAACTTAATAAAGATTGTTAATCTTGATTAGTCCCTTACATATTTTACATTTCCACCCCTGAAAACTTATATTTACAGAACTACTTGATCCTTTACATGGGCTAGGCTTTTATTACAGATATTATAAGCCCAACAATGCTGAAAGATCTCCCTAGAATTTTCCAGCTGCCAGAAAAATGAAAGCAAACATCCTCACTCTCTCATTCTCAAATGTCAAACTCATCATCTTGGTTGAAGTTACCTGAGATCCCCTGCCTCCTGAGTTGCAACAGGTACTTATTTATCTGCCTCAGATTACTGCTTTGTCTATTATGAAGAATTTGATGCCTTCACTCACATCATTGGCTAATGTTTTAAGTTAGTTATTTTTTAGCTGGTATTTTTCCAAATTATCCAAGCTTATTATATTTTTTTTTTTGAATTTATCGAGAAGCTCAATGAATTATGACTATGAACTGTCCTCTAATAACTGGATTCTTGTAACATCATTTTGAAGTATCACATTTTTGGCATAGTGGTACAGCGTAATAATTACTCTATTTTCGTTTCTAAACAGTTTCTTGAGAGCTTAATTATTTCTTGATGTTGTTTCATTATTGCAATTTTAGTAGGAAATTCTTTTCGCACACGCTTGTAAGCTACATGCTTTCCTCCGCAAGAATCAGCATGTACTAAAAGTCTGTAATTGTGAGCATGTACGTGAAGTATTTCTCAGTTGCAAAGGGATAAAATACTCAGAAATATGCAAAAAGTGTGTGAACATCTTTTGGCATGATTTCTTTCTTGTATAGAATTAAATGGTACCAAACTGCCAATACTATTTCGAAATTGCATTCATGCAAGACACTCGAACAATCGAGATTCAAGGAATCTCTGAAGAAAACTCAAATAGTAGAGGCCAAAAGCATTTAGGTCAGAATTCCATTTTTGAGTTCATTTTTAAGGCTCTGTTGGAATTTTGAATTAAAATCAGTAGAAAAGCTTTCATTTCAGTTCATTTTTAAGGCTCTATTAGACGCCAAGGTCGCATAATGGTTAAGACATTGGGGTCTTGAGATGGGGCACATGGGTTCAAATCCTAGCATTTACAATAATTATTTTGTCCCTGCCGGCGTCCTGATGGCAAGTCATTGGTTTGCTCCCCAAGCGACTTGGGTTCGAGACCCGCAATGGACAATTAGCACCTGAGAACTAAAATGGCTCTACCTTACTCTGTTCTGCGTAGGAAAACTTTACTTGAGCGTGGGGTGCGCAGAACCCGTAGAATTAGTCACTCGTTGTCTGCGTTGTGGGCCTGGATACCTGTATGTGTTTCCAACAACAAAAAAAAAAGTCTTGGGAACCAAGTCTCAGGATCCAAGTCGGTTGAGCATATTTCTCAACTGTTCGGATTTTTCGATATATACAACAACTAGGGGCTCTAAGGCTGTAAATAAAGACTCGCAGCTCAGTTCTCAAGGACATACAACATTTATTTTTCTTCTTTTCCTCTGAAAAACTTGAAGCTTGCTCTTCATGAGAATGGCTTCAGTGTTAAAGAAAAATTTTATTCTTATATTTATTTTCTAGGCAATCATTTCTCATTTGAGCAAAGGCCTGGTCTACTGTCTTAGGTCGGGTGCTGATGATTTTAGGGGGTCTTTTACCGCTAGGGGATGACTGTCAGTTCAACGTCCGGACGATTAGGGCAGACTTTTGATCCTTTAGCGCAGAGAAATCGTGACTGCATTTCCCAGTCCAGCCTATTCTTTTTGTGCTTTAATTTCTAGTATTACGTGCTACGTTTTGTTATAACTTTATTTGTTTTATATAATGTTAAAATTTTGAATTGCATGTTTTAATAAAAAAAACTGTACGCAACTTTTTAACAATCTAAAGGATAAAAAATTACTTTAACACTATTTTCTTTCTCATGCAAATCAATTTAATTTTTTTTAAATATTACAAGATATCTTTATGAAAATATTTACAAGATCTTGCCCTGCTTAAAGTTTTAGCAATAGAAAATATTTCATGCTATAACAGATGTTGGCCCAAAGGCCATTATCCCAGTTATTTTGATGATAACAAAACATATTTAGTTATGTATTTAATACTTTTGTTTAAAAGGATTTCAGGTTCAAGAACAGGTTTTTGACGGCTCCGCTAAAAGACTCACACGTTTGGAGTTCGCACAAGATTTGCATTCCCAAGCTAAAGCACAATAGGAAGCTTCGGAATAAGATATTGAAGAAAAGAACGAGTCAAGACTACGAAGAAAAAGAACTAGCATAGACTATGAAGAAAACAAGATTTGTATTTTTATTTTTCATTTTAGATATTTTGTCAAAGCTAGATATTAGAAGTAGAGCTATGGGATTATCACACACACACCTCTTAGTTAGGTTCATGGCTTCAAAAAGATTTTCAATTTCCATTTCTAACTTAGTTTTTAAAGTGAACATGTTTGGAAATAAGCTTTTTAGAAAAACAATAGTTTTGGAAAAACACTTTTATGGAAAAACAAGTTTTTATCAAAGGGATTTTTATCAAACTATTTTAACATGATAGAAGTATGACATATGCTCATACTCTATGTTTTTACAAGTTCCAAAATTTAACCCAAGACCAAAATCCAAAAACCCCGAAATTCTGGTTCTGGAAGTTCTGATATTTCAGAACTCACAGTAACCGGTCGACCGACCCGGTCGACCGATGTGCACAAACTGTGCATGTCTATATCAGTCGACCGGTCCGGTCGACCGAGGCAAAATTGCGTTCACAGGATTTTTCGGTCGACCGACCCGGTCGATCGCCTGCCCCAACGGTCGGATTTTTGACCGTTGGCGGTCGACCGACCCGGTCGACCGGACTCTGTCAAAAGTTCTGACAGTTTCCAACAGCTATTTTTTCTGGCTGATTCTCTTTTGGGATTTGAGACCAACGTTTTTGTGAGGCTGTTTTTGACCCCTATAAATAGAGGGTCACCTCATATTGATTAGACAACTATTGAAAAATAATTGCAAAAGATTTTCACAAGAGCTTTACAAAGAATTCCAATTCCTTTCTTTTACAAAAGATTTCTCAAAGCCTAAATTCCCAACACCCAACTTGTAGCCTATTCCTCTACCTTCTCTCTAGTTTTTGCACACCACAATCCCAAGCTCTTCATCTATATCATTGGCTCTAGGATTGTGCAAGTGAGCTATTTTGATCAAGTGTGATCACCTTTCTTATTGAGTGAAGTTGTAGAGGCATCGGCCTCAAGGGAGCTAGTGAGCTTCGGGTGGTGTTGCGGCATCACAAGTGTAGGGACAAGTGTGTCCTTGTATTGGCGATCCGGTGGGATCAACGATAGTAGTGCAAATCCTTCAAGTGTGAAGGCGGGGACGTAGAGCGTGGCTCGAACCTCGGAAACACATCCTTGCGTTTGCGTTTGCTCGAATTTTCTCTCAACTCTACTCCTTTTAATTCTTGCACATTTATTGTTATATTTATTGCAAGTTTATATTTGTGCTATTTGTGTGTTAAATTTTAAATTCCGCATTATTGCCATAATTCATATAGCCATCACCTATTCACCCCCCCTCTAGGTGATTTCAATTGGTATCAGAGCCTAACCCTACAACTTAGGTCTAACCACCTTAGGGAGATCCATATTTGGCTATATACATTTTTGTTGCATTTATATTTGCTTGTGCATTCATGGCATCCATGGACTTCTCTAGCATTAAATTCCCACCCAAGTTTGATGGTTTAAACTTCCCCATTTGGAAGGTGAAAATGAATCTCTTCCTTAAATCCCTAGGAGTTAGGGTAGTTAGGGCTATAACCAAAGATTTTATTGAACCCACTAGTGATGAGAGCACATGGTCCGAGGATACTTCCAAAGACTATGAGGCTAATGCTAGGGCACAATATGCATTAACCCAAGCATTAAATGAAGATGACCTTGCACGCATAATTAATTGTAAATCCGCATTTGAGGTTTGGAACATACTCATTGTGACTCATGAGGGAACGTCTCAAGTCAAGAGAGCCAAAGTTGACTTGCTACGTTCTTAATATGAGAACTTTTACATGTTTGAAAATGAGAGCATTGATGATATGCTCACCCGTTTTACAAAATAACTAATGTTCTTTCTTCCTTAGGCGACAAGATTGATAATGATCAAAAGATAAGGAAGGTGATTAGAGCTCTTCCCAAAGCTTGGGAAGTCAAGGCGACCACACTCAAGGAGCTCAACGACAAAGAGGAGATGGACTTCTCCGGCTTCATCGGAAATCTCAAGACGCATGAGATGGAGATGAAAGTTAGAGAAGAGAGGGAGGCACCAAAGAAGAAGACGATTGCCTTCAAAGCCACTCCTACTACCATTGAGGAAGACGACTCATCCGAAGATTGCGATGAGGATTTTGCCATGCTCATCCGGAAGGTGGGCAAGATGTTTTACAAGAAGGGACGGCAAAGTAACTTCCGAAGGGGGAAGCCTCAAGGAAGGTACGAGAAGAAAAGAGAAGAACCCG
Source organism: Agave tequilana (assembly GCA_038442645.1). Taxonomy (NCBI): domain Eukaryota; kingdom Viridiplantae; phylum Streptophyta; class Magnoliopsida; order Asparagales; family Asparagaceae; genus Agave; species Agave tequilana. The sequence continues at coordinate 8,398 of JAVJIF010017971.1, read as the reverse complement.
GTCCTTGCTTCCATTGCAAGAAGATCGGTCACCTAATTGCCGATTGCCCCGCTCTCCAAGCAACCACCTCCAAGCACGGGAAGAAGAAGAAAGCTTTGGCCGCTACATGGGATGATTCGGAGTCGGAATCCGAAGAGGAGCACGACGCCGCCAACATGTGCTTTATGGCACAAGGTGAGGATTCATCTAAGGTATGTCTAGAAACTTCTATTGATGATGATGATCTCACAATGGATGAACTTGCTCAATTTTTGAAGAATTGCAACATAGGTATGAGATTTCACAATCTCATAATAAGAAATTGAAAAAGGAAAATGATGTTTTGAAGAACAAACTTGAAATTTGTTTAAAAGAGAAAAATGAGTTATCTAGTTCTTTTGAAAAATTGAAAAATGATTTTGATAAGTATAAGGTAGCTAATAAAGGAAAAACCCCCATGATTTCTAGTAATAAAAATATTTTTGTTGAAATTCAAAAACGTGTTGATTCTTTAGATAACACTTTAAAGAAATGTGCATTTGATTTTAACAAGCTTGCATCTAAATTTCCTAAGGGAGTAGCCCAAGGAAACATGTTCATCATAAACATGCTACACATAAACATGCACACACTCATAACCATGCTTTTATGTACAATAGTGGTAGAATTTTTATTTGCACGTATTGTGGCCGCAAAGGCCATTTAGAAAAGTTTTGTTATGCTAAGAACAATGTAAAGAATAAATTTGTTTGGGTTCGCCCCGGATCTAACCCCAAAGGACCCACTAAGATTTGGGTACCAAAAGAGCCACCGAATTTAAATGATACAGGTATAGGTGGATCTACACCCTCCAAGACTTAGGAGGAGGTGGTGCCCGGGTGGTTGATGCATCGGAGCTTAAAGAACAAATCGTGCATGCATCGCTATCGTGGAGGCACCTATTTTGGAGATTGCCCTTCAATTGGTAACATCTCCATTTAAAAGTTTTTGATTTTTAGTCATGTATACATATGTATAGAATTGATAGTTTGCTTTTGTACTCTATTGATATATGCTTGTATAGAACTACTTTTCTATCATGTTGTATATGTGCCTTGTGTTAACTTCTATATCTTTTGTTTCATGCCTTGTTTAATGTATGTCCACATGTATAGTTTATAATTTGTGATTATATACTTGTATACATATACACATTATTTTCATAAATAAAAATAAACATTTGTAAAATTTCCTATTTAAACAAACACCTTAAAGATGGCAATTGCGCACCTCAACTCATTCAAGAGGAATCAAGAGGATGAAGTTCAGAACCCGTCACTGGGTATTCGGCTTCAACATCTTTAAAATCTTTGTTTAAATATGAAATAAAATTAAAAAGGGATTGCATGAATTTTGATGTTGTAATAACTTAATGAAGATTTAAAACCTGTTGGTGTATTCCTATATGTTTAATATGTCATACCTATTTTGACTACAAATTACTTTAAAAAATTTTTTTTGGGCCAGTTGCTGTTAACAGATTTCAGGCAAAGCCGGTCGACCGACCTATAAAGCCCCGGTCGACCGACTCTGCCTGAGAAGAAATTTTTATTTCTTTTCTATTATCGGTCGACCGACTATATGTCCCGGTCGACCGATCTTGTCTGCAGAGCTCTCGGGATAAATCGGTCGACCGTGCCGGTCGGCCGCTCTATATTTACAGAGCTCTCGGGTTGTTTCGGTCGACCGACCGGTCGACCGATCGTCGAATTTTGCCCTATATCTGTCTTTTCTCTTCACTTTTTTCTTTCTCTCTCTCTCACTCAGCCGACGAACCCGACTCCTTCCTCTTTCAAAAATTTTCTTTTTCTCTCCAATCTCTCAACGATCCCAAATTAATTTAAAACCCTCCTTAAACTCCTTCTTCTACTTCCAGATCTTCAATTTCAGGATCATCCAACCACAGGATTTGAAGAAATTCGGATTTCTTTGCTTAGGGTTTGAGTTCTTCTCAGTTAAGGTAAAAATTCGATTTTTGATTCAGTTTTTCATATCTTGCTTTGAAATCAACTATCTATTGTCATCAATTCTAGGTTTCTAAGCATCTAGATCAAGCCCTACCTTGTTTAAAACCTAAAAATTTCATTTTAATCATGCCACCTAAACGTTCCCGATCTGAGAAGGGAAAGGAAGTTGCACAACCTTCCTCCCATGTTCCTAGACCCATTCGCCCCTTTCTAAATGATCTTGCAGCTGATCGATATTCCCATCTCTCCACGAGGAACATTAACTCGGGAGATTCGTTGTCATCCAAGATTTCGAACACTTGAATATTCCACACATCCTGCAGTCCAACAATTTAGTGGAATTCTTGACCATCAAGGAGCAAGTTTACACCTCACTTGTTCCTTACTTTTATGCTAATTTTGAATTCGATGGGAATCGTATCACATCTAGGGTTTTAGGTAGAGACATCGACCTTTCTATCGGTCGATTTGCTAGGATTCTGCATCTCTCCACTGGCGGAGCAGATGTGTACACCCATGATCTACATGACTTTGAATTCCCGGACGGTGAGTCTGCGCTCACCGCCTCTACCTTGATCCACGGGGATGACAACCCCGGTCTAGTAAGGAACGAAGTTGTGAGTAGGTACACTCTCACTGCTCAGGTCCTTGCTAAGATTATTTTCTTCAACATTGTCCCCAAGCATGGTGAGTATAGCCACGCTAGGGGTTGCGTACCTTTGATTATCTTTTGCCTTCTTCGAGGCATTAAGGTAAACTTTCCTAGAGTCATAGCCTCTCACATGGCTTCTGATCAGATCCGTACTGCGGGTAGGAGCTTGCCCTACGGCATGCTTATTACCCATCTTCTTAGGGCTCTTGATTTTGATCTTTCTGCCGAAAGTCCCTCCAATCCTTTGACCAACATCAACGGAGTTGTCCTGAAGATGATGGAAGCTCAGCTGCGTAGACACGCTCCTATGCAACCACCTATTCCTCCTGTTGGTCCTGGCTCATCGTCTGCACCTGGATCCTCTTCCTCTTCAGCCCCTGTTTTTCCTCCTGAGTTTCAGGCCCTTCTCTCTTCGGAGGTCCGCTCTCAGATCGAGGCACACCAGGCCTGGGTCGAGAAGCGCGACGCAGCTATTCGTGCGGAGTTGGATGCTCGTGCCATTCAGGATGCTGCTTTTCGGGCGGAGATCCGGAACAACATGTCTTATTTTGCTGAGTCCATGAGATTCGTGGACGTTCAGTTTCAGGCTCTTTTCTCAAAATTTGACATGCTCGTTCCTGACCGGACTCCGATTGCTTGTCGTCTACCAGCCACCGGTCCTCCATTCCCTCCCAGAGCACGTTCTTCTGTTCCACCACCGCGCACCAGAGTTGATGGCATGGATCCAGAGGAGGTTGCTTCTTCCTCAGAGGAAGAAGATGGTGGTGACAAGAAGATGGCTGAGGGCTCATCTGAGCATGCCGACGACGAGGAGGACGAGGATGCTGGAGATGATGATGATGCTGCTGAGTGACCTCCCCTTTTGATGATGTCAAAAAGGGGAGAGTTATTTTGGGAGAGTTATATTTGTGTTTGGTTTGTGTTTGGATATTTTGTGATGTAGTACTTTATTTTGTGATGGACATGTAGTATTTGTTGTTTGGACATGTAGTACATGTAGTATTTGTTGTTTGGAGACATGTAGTATTTTTTTTTAATTTGCTTTGGAAGGACATGTTTTTTTTTGTATGTGTTGTGGACATGGTTATCTTTCGTTTTTATGTATCTCTTATCTATGTCATGTATGAACTCACTTCCTTCATCTATTCTATGACATGAGTATTTGGTATCATTTGTTGGCATGGAAATATGGTGTTTATCATTTACATATGCTTTCCTATATATGCATGTGTTGAGGGGGAGCTTCATTTGAAGTCTCTACCCAAAATATTTTGTGATAATTACATATGTTTTGCCATCATCAAAAAGGGGGAGATTGTTGGCCCAAAGGCCATTATCCCAGTTATTTTGATGATAACAAAACATATTTAGTTATGTATTTAATACTTTTGTTTAAAAGGATTTCAGGTTCAAGAACAGGTTTTTGACGGCTCCGCTAAAAGACTCACACGTTTGGAGTTCGCACAAGATTTGCATTCCCAAGCTAAAGCACAATAGGAAGCTTCGGAATAAGATATTGAAGAAAAGAACGAGTCAAGACTACGAAGAAAAAGAACTAGCATAGACTATGAAGAAAACAAGATTTGTATTTTTATTTTTCATTTTAGATATTTTGTCAAAGCTAGATATTAGAAGTAGAGCTATGGGATTATCACACACACACCTCTTAGTTAGGTTCATGGCTTCAAAAAGATTTTCAATTTCCATTTCTAACTTAGTTTTTAAAGTGAACATGTTTGGAAATAAGCTTTTTAGAAAAACAATAGTTTTGGAAAAACACTTTTATGGAAAAACAAGTTTTTATCAAAGGGATTTTTATCAAACTATTTTAACATGATAGAAGTATGACATATGCTCATACTCTATGTTTTTACAAGTTCCAAAATTTAACCCAAGACCAAAATCCAAAAACCCCGAAATTCTGGTTCTGGAAGTTCTGATATTTCAGAACTCACAGTAACCGGTCGACCGACCCGGTCGACCGATGTGCACAAACTGTGCATGTCTATATCAGTCGACTGGTCCGGTCGACCGAGGCAAAATTGCGTTCACAGGATTTTTCGGTCGACCGACCCGGTCGACCGCCTGCCCCAACGGTCGGATTTTTGACCGTTGGCGGTCGACCGACCCGGTCGACCGGACTCTGTCAAAAGTTCTGACAGTTTCCAACAGCTATTTTTTTGGCTGATTCTCTTTTGGGATTTGAGACCAACGTTTTTGTGAGGCTGTTTTTGACCCCTATAAATAGAGGGTCACCTCATATTGATTAGACAACTATTGAAAAATAATTGTAAAAGATTTTCACAAGAGCTTTACAAAGAATTCCAATTCCTTTCTTTACAAAAGATTTCTCAAAGCCTAAATTCCAACACCCAACTTGTAGCCTATTCCTCTACCTTCTCTCTAGTTTTTGCACACCACAATCCCAAGCTCTTCATCTATATCATTGGCTCTAGGATTGTGCAAGTGAGCTATTTTGATCAAGTGTGATCACCTTTCTTATTGAGTGAAGTTGTAGAGGCATCGGCCTCAAGGGAGCTAGTGAGCTTCGGGTGGTGTTGCGGCATCACAAGTGTAGGGACAAGTGTGTCCTTGTATTGGCGATCCGGTGGGATCAACGATAGTAGTGCAAATCCTTCAAATGTGAAGGCGGGGACGTAGAGCGTGGTTCGAACCTCGGAAACACATCCTTGCGTTTGCGTTTGCTCAAATTTTCTCTCAACTCTACTCCTTTTAATTCTTGCACATTTATTGTTATATTTATTGCAAGTTTATATTTGTGCTATTTGTGTGTTAAATTTTAAATTCCGCATTATTGCCATAATTCATATAGCCATCACCTATTCACCCCCCCCCCCCCCTCTAGGTGATTTCAACAGATTGGTTTATTTCTTTCTAAATAATCTACATCAAACTCTATAATCATACAAGTATTGTCTTATTCTCACAATTATTTTTATCTTATTCTTAGCAACTAAATTCTATAAGAGCATTTGTTACATCCTTAACAACTGAATCCTCCATGTGGTAAATTTTTATTCTTACAATTTTTTGTTTCAAATTATTGTTTTCAAATTCTTACAAAAGTAAATTGTTATAAGTTCTTACTATTTCAATTTCTTACATAACTATTCCTAATATTTAATAACAGTTAATAAGCTAGTTACTATATTTTGTAAAATAAATTTCTTACAAATTAGATTATTTTTAACTATTAAATTCTTGTCTTTTACTCAAGAATTAATTCATTTATTAACCAGAAAATTTTATTCATGCAATAGAGTTAATCTTAATCTGTTTTTTTTACTAGAAATAAACTAATTGAGTTCTTATAAAGATATATTTTGAAAAATAAGAGTTCAATTCTTGCATGATTTTACTTGATTAAAGTTTTTACACTATTCTGATTCTTACAAGTTATTATCTTAATAAAATTCTTGCAAAACTGCTATACAATATAGAAAATTACTATTTAAATTTTACAATATCTTATTAAAATTATTTACAAGATCTTATCCTCTTAGATTTTCAAATATCTTATTAAATTATTTTAATTACAAGATCTTATCACATTAGATTATTGCAAATCCTATTTTATTAAATAATTACAAAACTCTTATAAGATATTTCCTTATTGAAATTCTTGCAATAATATTCTCAGATTCTTATAAGGTCTATTCTTGCAATAATCGATTTCTTGTAATTATATTTTTTCTAATTATTGTAATATTTAAACTTTTGTCTCTTAACTGTAAGTTAATTAGAAAGTAGTTTCATGCAAAAGGAATAATTTCTGCTATACTTATTTATTACATCCAATATATGTTTCATGAAATAGAGATATTACATTAGAATTGTCTTAATTCTTATTATCTAATTATTACTGTAAATAATTCCTGAAAATTTAAGAATTGTCCAATTCCTGCAAAACAAGTTGCATAATTTTTGCATGTGATATTTAGATTCTAGCATATTAATATTGTGATTCTTATTTTTATCTGCTAGAATACTTTGTCACTTAAATTAAATAAGAGATTTACGTCACTTTTATTCTAGAAACCCTAATTTAAAAGCTATCAATACAAACCTGATAAATTTTCTAGATTTTATATTAGCAGTGTACAAACCAGAAAAAATACTGGTCGATCACTTTAGATTTATATGGCTATAGATGACTCTATTCCTGCTCTTTCCTCTGACCATTACCATTTGATTCTTTTTTGGCAAACCTAAATCATAACTATAATATTATTTATGCACTCTTTATGTAGTTGAAAATTGGTAGAGAGGAGATAGAGGAGATGGAAGAAGGTAGCACAGAGATCGGACGACAAAGGAGCGAGAAACGGCGCATGGAGCAGGCCAGAGGTGCTCCCGGTCGACCTCCCGGTCGACAGGTGGAGGAGGCCGGTCGACCGGCGTGCACGGGCGTGCACAGGAAGGAGCGGTCGACGGCCCCGGTCGACCGACTGAAGTGGCTCTGCTCTCGGGTAGGCGCGGTCGACCGGGCCGGTCGACGGTGGCATGGGTCGGTCGACCGGCCGGTCGACCGATAGGCGCGGCTGGACTTTACTTTTAGGATTCAAATTCCTTTTCTGGATGGGATTGAATCCAATCTGTGTTTCTATAAATTCAGGGACTCTGTGACTATAAATAGAGGCTAGAGGCCTCATGTATTGAATAACTAAGAATCCCTTGCCTCCCTCAAGTTTCTCTCTTGTATTAGTTGTATTGATTATTGAATCAATAAAGATCCGTCTCCCTTGCCCCGAGGACGTAGGCACGTTGGCCGAACCTCGTTAAATTTGTGCGGAACCTCGTTAAATTTGTGCATTGATTGCTTTCTCTGTTGTTTGCTGTCCCTGTTGCGTTGGTTATTTCTCTGGCTGGCATCGAGTCTCCACCAGGAGGGCAGATTCCTCAAGGGTGGTTGTTGTGTTTTTCTTCCGACCCCGCTACGCATAACAAGTGGTATCAGAGCATCCCAGGTTCGATGTGGGATCATCTGTTGATTCAAGGGTATCTGTTGCTGATTAGCGGAGATCATGTGTCGATCTCGGATCAGAGTTGGGACTGTTTGTGGGATCGTGTGTCGATCTCAGAACAGCATGTGAAGATTGCTCGAGGAATCAAGTTGGTGGAGTAGATTGCTTCGGAAACTCTTCGAGGGTTTCGCGTGGAGGTAAAGATCCTGTCTTTATCTAGTTTATTTTATCTAACTCCGTTTGTTTCCACATTGCTTTGAGGAATCAGTTGAGAAGATGGCTGGAGAAAGTACATCGGTGAGTCAATGAATCCACATCCAAGGATTGATGTGGTAAAGTTCAACGGTGACGAACAACTTTGGTATGTGGAGGTGTGAGGTTATGGATGCGCTGATGGCATCAAACCTCGAAGACACTCTACTACGGTTGGAGGAGAAGAAGCGCGCATCAATGACGGAAGAAGATTGGGACAAGATGAACCGTTCGGCGTGTGGCTTGATCAGGTCTTGTCTGACACAAGACATCAAGTATCAGGTATTGCATGAGACATCTGCGAGGCAGCTGTGGGAGATCCTGGAAAGGAAGTATCTGACGAAGAGTATAGAATCGCAATTGCAGTTGAAGAGTAAGCTCTATGGGTTTCAGATACAAAGAGGATGCTCCGTCAATAAACACTTGAACCGCTACGCGAAGCTTCTTACAGATCTAGTTAATGTGGATGTAGAGACTAGTGAAGAGAATAAGGCGGTAATTCTTTTGAACTCTCTTCCTAGGGA